>VZQC01013997.1:603467-630493 GCA_009823505.1 Rhizomys pruinosus | reverse complement strand
GAGAGAGAGAGAGAGAGAGAGAGAGAGAGAGAGAGAGAGAGAGAGAGACCTTGGAAGACAACATGGACCATGGACACATGGGAAACAAGAATGAGCTGGGTGTTCAGGGCCTTTGTTTCTAGTAGTTTTTATTGAAGCGGTGACAAGCTGTCCTTCTCCAGAGTGGCATGGGCTATGAGGTTCTCTATCAGAGAACCCAGGTTCAACATTAGGAACCTGGAACATTAGGAAACTTAGTCTACATCATTAGAAAGGAACCGTTTTACATTTGCAGTTGTTAGGAATTAAGTCGTTTTTCAAGAAATAGCAAAGCATAATGTCTTGAGCAGGGGAATTTTCTATTTTGCCCAAGAGACCCTGTGGGCTACCCTGGGGTCTAGAGACGGCACAGGAAGGGACTCCTGACACCCTGGAACACTGTCTGTGCCATCGCCATCACTTCTGGGCGTTTTTCATTTTGAATAGCTGTATCAGACAGGTTGAAAAGCTAGGTCATTGTTTTTAGGGTTATTACTCACCTGAAGGATATGTTTGGAAACCTAAAGGATTTTTTTGCTGGTAAGAGACTTCTGAAATATAGGATAAGGACTTGGGCACGATGCTAGCCTAGCATCTCATTACATGGTAATTCTTCTAATAAACAATGCCCTTTGGGTTGTTATCTATAAAGCAAAATTCCCTAAGGGAATTGTGTGTTAATGAGGAAGTATAATTTTGAGGCAACAATTGTTTAAAAAAAAAGTGCTAACTGGAATTTTTTGTAAATTCATTTCTGTAAAAACAAAAAAGTAGTTTATACATTATTATAATCATAAGTTAGGAGTACCTCAATAGATAACATACAAAGCTCAAGTCATATATCAACATAGAAAGAATACTCAAGTTTAGCAAGTACGAATGACATGAAGAAGTAATCTCTGGGTCAATGAGACCCAAGAGTCAGCCCTGAGGGTCATTTCAAAGGAATAGGCTGGCGCTGCTACTCAACAGGTGTTGTGCTTGACTACACAATGTCCTGAGCACTGTGTAAAGCGGCTGTGGTGGCACAATCTATAACCTTAGTACCTGGGAGGTAGAGGCAGAAGGATCAGAAGTTGAAGGTTGACCTCAGCGACAGATGGATTTACAGAAGACCCTGTCTCAAAAAAGCAAATGAATGAGGAGCCGGAGAGATGGCTCAGCAGTTAAGCACACTGGCTGATCTTACAAAGGACCTGGGTTCAGTTCCCAGCACCTATGTGGCAGATAACAACCATCTATAACTCCAGCTCCAGGGATTCCACGATGTTCTCTTTTGCCCCCCCCATAGGCATTGTATGACATGGGTGCACTTACACACATACGAGCAAAACAAAAATAAAAATAAATAAAAAGCAAACAAACAAATCAGCTCACCAGTGACGAGCACAGATGTTTGCAGTGCAGCTGGGCTAATGCGGAGCCTTTTGTAGCCAAGCAAACGGTCTCTAAACCTTGATCTTTTTTTAACCTATTGTATGTACATCTTGGATTTGTGAACCTCTATAGTTATACAATGTGTAGTTAATACTTAATGAAAGGGGAAAAGGCAAACAATCACCAAAAATATGTAAATGGAACCAAAACTTGGTATTTCTTTTCCATCTTTCAAACTGCCTTGAGGTGTAGGATCTTAGGTGGGTCTCTGTGAGTTCAAGGCCAGCCTGGTCTACATAGTGAGCTCAAGGCCAGCTGTCACTAAAGGGATACCCTGTCTCAAAAATACCAAAACAAAACAAAACAAAAAAGACCATATATTTGAAAAATACAAAATTGAGGCTTGGGCTTGGTGGCGCACGCCTTTAATACTAGCACTTGGGAGGCAGAGGCAGGCGGATCTTTGTGAGTTCAAGGCCAGCCTGGTCTACAGAGTGAGCTCCAGGACAGCTGGGGCTACAGGGAGACCCTGTCTCAAAAATACCAAAAAAAAAAAAAAAAAAAGAAAAATACAAAATTGCAGTTGTCATTTGTCATTTTGGACTCTAGTCTGTTCAGGTTGTTTCCCTTCATGGGTTGACAGCTTTTCCAGTGATACCTTTTTAGTCATACTAACAAAGCACAAGCAATTGGATGTACAGGCATTTAAGCAGTACTAATTATTATGGCAAGCTAAGCTGTGAGCATAGACACAGATGCTTGGATGGTATGCTAATCTGCAAAACTTGTGTTTTCTCTGTAAAAGGGTGAACAAGTTCTTACTGTGGCTATTAATATCTCCTAACCACTAGAGGACATAGTTTGTGCATCCACCTGTGAGTATCCTCCCATCCAAGGAGAAAGCTAATAGCCAATTAGATTTGGGATTATATATAGACACTTGGCTGCCACTGTTGCCCAATATCTCCAGGGCTGTTGAGGCATAGCTGGTGCTGACAAGAGGAGTCTTGCTTGTCTCAGGAGGACCAATATTGCTGTATTGCTTTAGTGGCTTGGTAACGCTATCTGGCATTCCAGAGGCCAGTTGTACGGCTAGCAACTGACATCTTTCAAACATTTCATGCTTCACACCAGGTTCTTCGACAACAGGGGCTTACCACCTTTTCCTTGCTTATATCCCATTTTTATTAGGCAAAAGGCCTTTATAATTTTTTGGGGGGGGCGGTTTTTGAATCCCTAGGCCAACCATTCCTAGGCAGAATAATTTATTTCTGATGTCAGAGCTTTCCTGTAGTTAATATATTTTGCTTAATTATCCAACTTATAAAGACTTTACTATTGGGAGAGCATTGCTGATCCAATAGGAGAGTCCAGTCTATATTTGCTGTAGTCTCACGATTCACCCCGATCTCTTCCACAGCCCTTACATTCTACCACACCTCCTCTTCCCACAGTTTTGTTCCCTGGGCTTTTGGAAAGGGGCACAGATGGTGAGAAGAAAACAGTCTGTCTCTATATTTGTCTGAATTATACAACATCAAGTTGTAACACTTTCTTTTACATTGTAGGACAATTTAAGGAACTAAGCTTAAATTTTACTTCCCAAAAAGTAGAAGTCATAGTCTAGTACATATAGCTTTTAAAGAGCAAAGTTGTTATTTGGGTTAAAATTTATTTAGCGGTACTCAAACTCTGCCCAAGCTTTTATCCATCCAAGTATAGGATATTTTAAGGCTTAGTGAATTTGTTAGACTTGGTTAAATTTAGGTGTAGGTTTGTGGTAAAATGTGTAATACAATTGAACTAATTGGGAATATAAAATTTAATTGTTTTATTTATAATTTTGTATTGGGTTAAAGGGTACACAAATTGGCTTCTATTATTTTCTGATTTATACAACACTACATTAGTAAAACCTTTCTTTTACTGTTAGGACAATTTAAGGGGAATAATGGTTAAATTTCCTTCCCAAATAAGTACATAAGTCAATGAGAAATATTTTGGGTAAATTTAATGATAGCTTATGCCTGGCTCCTGTTTTTGGGTATGTGTTATACAACTTAGCATCTATAGGTGTGGGTGTTTGAATGTGTGCCCCCGTAGGCGTGTAAGTATTCAGACATTCTGTCCCAAGTTGTGGGCGCTGTTTTGGAGGTCTTAGAAGGTGTGGCCATGCTGGGGGAAGTGTGTCACTGGGGCAGGCTTAGTGAGAGTTTTAACAAGCCTTTTCTGTGGTCTACAGTTGCCCCTCTCTGTTTTCCTGTTGCCTCTTCGAGATGTGACCCTCGGTTTGCTGCTCCAGACCAGCCACCACGCCTCCCGCCACAATGGACTCTAATTCCCTGGAACCACCAATCGTAAGCTCAAATAAACTCTTCCTTTTTATAAGTTCCTTTGGTCATTGGTGCTTATCACAGCAACAGAAAACTGACTAATACAGTTATTGGTACCAGAGAGTGGTCTGTTGACTGTGAAGAACTGACCATTGTGTATGTTTGGAGAAGTGTGGAAGCTTTTTTGAACTTGGCTGGAAAGGCTGTTGACTATTTAAGCAGAGCTTAAGGGCGCCATTCTAGTGGAGGCCTGAAAGAAAGCATGGCGCAAAAGTGTAGGTTCCAGGGGGAAAATAAAGACTTAGGCAGCAACCCGGATACTTTG
This sequence comes from Rhizomys pruinosus, assembly GCA_009823505.1. Classification (NCBI taxonomy): domain Eukaryota; kingdom Metazoa; phylum Chordata; class Mammalia; order Rodentia; family Spalacidae; genus Rhizomys; species Rhizomys pruinosus. Next base: position 626,440 of record VZQC01013997.1, on the reverse strand, counting down.
ATAAAGAATCTGGCACAGTTTAGCCCACAGGCCCAAATGCTGCCTGATGTAAGTTGAAAAGCAGTGGACTTGATGTCTTTGGTGGGAGGATGTTTCAAGACTAGTCTAGTGTGAGAACATGGTGGTTTGGCTATTGATGGTGAATATTTGTGCAGATCTACAGTGAAGAAGAGCAGATGGGGCAGAAAGAAATTGCAGTAATGTACAGTTTGGATCATGATAACTGCACTAGGAAGATTAAAGTTGAGCGGCCAAGGCATGTGAAGGAAGGCTCCCTTTCATAAGGAGTATTAATAGCAATTAAGGAGAGGAGCCTGAGATTTACAATAAAACAAAAGAATCAGTAACTATCAGGGTAAGACCACACCCAGCTAATCCTCCAGCAAGTCCAGGGCAGAGAAAAGTGAAATGATGTGTTGAAATGGGGTCAGGGTCCACCCGAATTTTACAGCCAGATTAGGCTAATTTCATTCACGTGGTGCTGGCTCTTAGGAGGCATGAAGTTCGCAAAGACGTGAAAGGGTCATCAAGTCTTCTCTCCACGGTTTTCAGAGAGCCAAGACGGCCAGTGCAGAGTACAGCAAGGTTGTCCTAGAATAAAGAGAGCCCTGACAGCCATTGCATGAAGCTGTGAAATTGTGAAGCCTGGTGTTGGCAGCGGAGAGACCCAAGAAAACTTTCGGATGCCCAGACACTGTGAGTATATTTGCCAAGGAGAGCTGCATTACAGGGATTGGGTACCAGCCTAAGAAAAGACATGTATGCTTGCAAGCAAAGCTGAAAGAGCTGAGCCATCTAAGTCACTTTGAGAAGTACAGTCCCAGACAATCCGCATACGTGGGGAGCTTACTGGACTTGGTTTTCCCCGACTGGTTTTCGGTCCTTGTTTTCGTCCTGTATTTCCTCACTATGCCCTCTATTCCTCCCTTTTTGGATGGGAATGTGTATCATTCCACTGTTACATTGCGGAGTACTAATTTGTCTTTTGATTTTTATGAGAGCCTTACAGTTTAAGAGATTGGCCTGGTCTCAGAAGAGTACTTTGGATTGTAGGACTTTAGAATGTGCATTGAGACTGGAAAAACTGGGGACTTTTAAAGATTGGACTAAATAGCATTTTNGAAAGGGGCACAGTGAGGTGAGAAGAAAACAGTCTGTCTCTATATTTGTTCTGAATTATACAACATCACAGTTGTAACACTTTCTTTTACATTGTAGGACAATTTAATGAACTAAGCTTAAATTTTACTTCCCAAAATAAGTAGAAGTCTAGTCCTAGCATATAGCTTTAAAGAGCAAATGTTATTGGGTTAAAATTATTTAGCAGGTACTCCAACTCTGCCCAAGCTTTATCCACAAAGTGTAGGATATTTTAAGGCTTAGTGAATTGTTAGACTGGTTAAATTTAGGTGTAGGTTTGGTGAAATGTAATACAATTGAAACTAATTGGGAATATAAAATGTTAATTGTTTTATTTATAATTTTGTATTGGGTTAAAGGTACACAAATGGCTTCTATTATTCTGATTTATACAACATCACATTTAAACACTTTCTTTTACTTGTAGGACAATTAAGGGAACTAATGTTAAATTTCCTTCCCAATAAGTACATAAGTCAATGAGAAAATTTTGGGTAAATTTAATGATAGCTTATGCCTTGGCTCCTGTTTTTGGGTATGTGTTATACAACTTAGCATCTATAGGTGTGGGGTTTGAATGTAGTGCCCCCTAGGCTGTTAAGTATTCAGACATTCTTGTCCCAGTTGTGGGCGCTGTTTTGGAGGTCTTAGAAGGTGTAGGCCATGCTGGGGGAAGTGTGTCACTTGGGGCAGGGCTTAGAGAAGTTTTAACAAGCTTTTCTGTGTGTCTACAGTTCCCTCTCTGTTTTCCTGTGCCTACTTTCGAGATGTGACCCTGGTTTGCTGCTCCAGGTCCAGCATGCCACGCCTCCCGCACACAATGGACTCAATTCCCTGGAACCACCAATCGTAAGCTCAAATTAACCTCTTCCTTTTTCAAAGTCCTTGTCTTGGTGCTTTTCACAGCAAACAGAAAACTGACTAATACAGTTTATTGGTACCAGAGAGTGGTGCTGTTGACGTGTGAAGAATCTGACCATTGTGTATGTTTGGAGAAGTGTGGAAGAGCTTTTGAATTGGGCTGGAAAGGCTGTTGACTATTTTAAGCAGAGCTTAAGGGCCACTTCTAGTGGAGGCCTGAAAGAAAGCATGGCGCAAAAGGTATGTGTTCCAGGGGGAAATAAAGACTTAGGCAGCAACCCGGATACTTTGATAAAGAATCTGGCACAGTTTAGCCCACAGCCCAAATGCTGCCATGATGTAAGTTGAAAAGCAATGGACTGATGTCTTTGGTGGGAGGATGTTTCAAGAAGCTTAGTGAGAACATGGTGGTTGGCTATTGATGGTGATATTTGTGCAGATCTACAGTGAAAAGAGCAGATGGGGCAGAAAGAATTGCATGGAATGTACAGTTTGGATTGATAACTGCACTAGGAAGATTAAATGGTAGCGGCCAAGGCATGTGGAAGGAGAGGCTCCCTCTTCATAAGGAGTATTAATAGCAATTAAGTGAGGGCCCTGAGATTTACAAGTAAAACAAAAGAATCAGTAACACTTCAGGGTAACGACCACACCCAGCTAATCCTCCAGCAAGTCCAGGGCAGAGAAAAGTTGAGATTGATTGAAATGGGCCAGGGTCCACCCGAATTTTACAGCCAGATTAGGCTAATTTCATTAGCTGGTGCTGGCTTTAGAGGCGATGAAGGTTCGCAAGAGTGAAGGGTCATCAAGTTCTTCCTCCACGGTTTTCAGAGAGCAAAGACGGCCATTGCAGAGTACAGCAAGTGGTCCCTGAAATAAAGAGTGCCCTGAAGCCATTGGCATGAAGCTAGTGAAAATTGTGAAGCCTGGTGTGGCAGCGGAGACCGCCAAGAAACTTTCGGAGATGCCCAGACCTGTGAGATATTTGCCAAGGAGAGCTGCATTACAGGGATTGGGCTACCAGGCCTAAGAAAAGAATATATGTTGCAAGCAAAGCTGCAAAAGCTGAGCCATCTAAGTCACTTTAGAAGGTAAGTCCCAGGCAAGTCGCATAGTGGGAGCTTACTGGACTTGGTGTTTTCTGCCCGCTGGTTTTCGGTTCTTGTTTTCGTCCTGTATTTCCTCACTATGCCCTCATTCCTTCCCTTTCTGGAGTGGGAATAGTGTATTCATTCCCACTGTACATTTGCGGAGTACTGAATTTGTCTTTTGATTTATATGGAGTCTTACAGATTTAAGGGATTGGCCTGGAGTCTCAGAAGATGGATCTTTGGACTGTGAGACTTTAAATGGATTGAGACTGAGTAAAACTTGGGGACTTTTAAAGTTTGGACTAAAGCATTTTGCATTTTATAATGTCAGGAGCCTATGGGGGCCCTGGGAGTGGAATGTGGTGGTTTGCGTATGAGTGTCCCCATAGGCGGTAAGTATTCAGACATATGTCTCCACTTGGTGGCACTCTTCTTGGACGTCTTAGAAGGTGCCCCAGAACTTGTGCTCATGCTGGCGACTTGTGAAGTGTGTCACTGCGGGGCCAGACTTAGTGAGTTTTAACAAGCGTCTTGGTCTACAGTTGTCCCCTCGTTCTGTTTCCTAAATAAGTTCGCTCTTGACGAGATGTGACCCTCGCGCCTGTTGCTGCTCCAGATCCAGAACCCCACCCACTTCCCGCCACAATGGACTCTGTAATTTTCCCTGGAACTGTCAGATCGAAGCTCAAATAAACTCTTCCTTTATAGTTCCTTTGGTCATGTGGTGCTCTTTATCAGCAGCAACTAGCGCCTTAAATCTTTCGTAGACTGGCACTAATAAGATAGGTCAAAGACAATAAAAAAAACTCTAACAAAAAAAAAAAGAAAACAGGAGGTGAAGCTCCAGGGCGGGAAGCGGGGTAGTCTCCTTTCTGGATACAATGGAAAACTCTGTTCCAATACCTATGTGATAAATTCACGTTTTTGAGATCTTGAAACTAAAAATATGGGAAGGGATTTTAGTTTTCCCACAGGAAAATATAATAACATACCAACTCTTAAATGCCTGGAAAGTGACATACAACGTTTGGCTTGTGAGCAGGATGCGACTGGAAATGCCGGCAGGGCAGAAGACAGTGGAAGCGTTGAATCACGCATCTCAAACTCAGAACTGACAACATGTAAAGAAAGAGGAGCCTTCAGACTCTCCTGAGTCACAGACACTGAGCATCTCTCTGAATACTATTGGGTTAACTGTTTTATATGATGCTCCTAATGAATTTACCTTCCAGATACTGAGGAAACCTACCTACCTCTCACCCTTTATAGGAAACAGGAAAAATGCAATGAGGTAATGAAACCAATCCCTTAACTGATAATTAAAGCCAATGCTGTTTATACAGCTGTAATTTCCTATAAAAACAGGTAAACTACCCTTTTTTTAATTAGACTGATAGGCATAGCAACGCTGTGAAAGGATAATTCTCTATCTAGACGATCTCGAAACTCAATAGTAAATATGTTTTTATAAGCTGTGTAATTAAGCAATAGTATATTACTACAGGAAAGCTCTGACATCAGCAATGAATTATTCTGCCTAAGAGATGTTGGCTAGGGGATTCAAACCCGCCCCCCCCCAAATTATAAAGGCCTTTTGCCTTTATAAAGGAGAGATAGGGGTGAATCATGAGACTACAGGAATATAGTCTGGACTCCTAATTGATCAACATGCCTGTGCATACAAGCTTCTCCAACTGGACTATGGGAACCTTGGGTTGTTCAAAATTTGGACATAGATACTTGCAAAATGCACCAGTTATCTAATTGTATGACAACCTGAGTAACATCAATGTTATCTGCAAACAACTGTGTCATTATATTATAAAATTCCTTAAAAATAAACAAACAAACAAACAAACAAAAAAGACAAAATTGCTTTACCATAGACTGGGAAAAGGGGCCTGGAACAGTTTACTACAACTACCAAAACTAAGTACCAAAGATGGAGTGGCTTCAACAAAACAGCAGTGTTAATAGTTCTTGAGGTTAGAAGTCCAAGGTCACAGTGTCAGGAAACTTGGTTACTCCTGAGACCTCCCACTTAGACTTCCAAATGGCTGCCTCTCACAGTATCCTCACGTGATCTTTCCTCTTGACACAAATGTCAGTGTTCTACTCTCCTTTTCTTATAGACACAAACCACACTGGATGGGGACCCAGACTAAGGACATCTTTTAACTTGGATTTAATGAAGAACTTCTCCAAATACAGTCATCCTCTAAGTCACCCAAGCCAGGGTTTCAATACAGAAACACAAGGTTCTACCCAGAGCCAAACTCGGTTCAGGAGCAGCCTGGGGTACTGATACAGAATACGTTTCCCCCTTAAGAGTGCTGTACCGGGTACCTTAGGCTGGCCAGATGTTAAGCCTCTCCCTTAAGAGTGCTGGAACCCCGGGTGTGGTGGCACAGGACTTGAGTCCCAGCCCTCATCTCTGTCAGTTCAAGGCTAGCCCAAACTACATAATGAGTTCCAGGTCAGTCAATGCAACCTTGTCTCAAAACAACACAAAAACAAACACAAATTAAGAGTGTTGGACTAGGCACTCTACGTGCACACAAGGACAATTTTCTCTCCAGCCTGGGACAGTACTAGCATGTTTTCTGATGAAATTTTTCATATAACTATTCATTATATTTCCTCTGCTGCCTCTGAGCTGAGAGAGAATGGAGATCACCGTGTAATTGGTAATCATTATCTGCAGGTTTCTATAAAGGATGGCCAAGTGACTACTCTGGGAAAGGCGGCTGAAATGCCCATCTTAACCCTCACGGGGGAGACACTCATCTTTTATCTCTTCCCTGAGGTCCCAGTTATCCTCTGACCTCCTGGTGACTCAGAGATGTACCGGCAGACAACCTCTGAACACGGTTTTTTCCTCCCTCAAATAAACAGTTCTGAGAATGAGAAGCGATGGACAGGGAGCCAAGATCCGCAGTTTTCAGATCACACAGTTACTTGGGCTTTTTAAAAGCCTCCCCCGTTTACAAAGAAGACAACAAAGAACCATACTATTTCTTTAGGTTGTTCACCAAAAGGACAGGTGTGGGGGCCAGGGACACACTCAGTCAGTAAAGTGCTTGAGTTGCATCCACAGAACTCATGAAAAATGCTGGGTGTGGTGGCACATAATCCCTGGGTGTAAGTGCTAATAACCGCAACACTGGGAGACGGAGGCTGGAGCATCCTGGGACTCATTGGCTAGCAAGTTAGTCTAATCAGTGAGCCTCAAGCCAATGAGAGACCCTGTCTCAATGGAGATGGATGGTGTTCCTGTGTATGAAGGGTGAGGTTGTCCTCTGGTTCCCACACACACATTGACACACATGAACAGGCAAACACACACACACACACACACACACACACACCTATAAAATAAAAATAAGGGGGCTGGAAAGATGGCTTACTGGATAAGAGCACTTGCTGTTTTTCCAGAGGGTGTGAGTTCAATTCCCAGAGCCTACAACACTTCCTGGAAGTCCAGATCCAGGGAATCTGATGCCCTCTTCTACCCCCTGTAAGCACCTTGTGTGTGTATATATATATATACGTATATATGTATATATATAATACATATATATGTATATATATATGTATATACATATATATGTATATATAATATATATATGTATTTATATATATTATATATATACATATATATGTATATATCTATATATACACACACACACACACACACAAACACACACACAGAATAAAATCAATCTTTTTAAAAAATATCTTGTGGGGCATGGTGTCACATACCTTTAATCCCATCACTCAGAAGGCAAAGGCAGGCAGATATCTATGAGTTCAAGACCAACCTAGTCTACATAGTGAGTTCCAGACCAACTGGCACTACAGGGAGACCCTCTCTCAAAAAGGCATAAATAAATAAATACATAAATATTTAAAAACTGGATGGCACTAAAATTATTGGAACCTGTATTCGAGTAAAACCTTTTGACATTCAAATAGTTCAGAGACTAATGATCGCCAAAACACGTCTGTCTTGCTGATCACGATGGTTTTAAAGACAGGTTGTATTAGTCTGGAAATGATAAAAGTGCGTACAGCGTTATTTACAACCGTATGCTCACACTAACTCGGCAGTGACAAAATAATGACTTCATTGTGTACTAAAGCTCACTGACCACTCCAGGATGTTCTTTTGGGGATCTTTAACTACCAAGCGTTTGACAGCAGGGGGCGCTCTTCTGTTAAAATCTAGATTATATTTAAACTTTTATAACTGCAAAGTCGCAAGAATCCAGCTCCCAACCCTGTGAAGCACTGTCTTCTCTTATGAGTCGGTTTGAATGAGGTCTGAGGTTTTTTTTTTTTTTTTAGGATGAAAAGGATGTCACAGTAGAACATCATTGATGAAGCATAAATTAGAAAGACGCTTGTTTGGGGGCATGCGCTTCTTGTGTGTTTCGCACTAATACACACTTCCACCCTGCGTGTGGAAGCCTCGACGCACCCAGCAGTCTTCCCAGAACACTGCTACACAAACGCCTGGGCACTTAACTGGGTCGCGCATGCTTATGAGCAGGACATTTAAAAATAAACCCCAGGAATGGCAAGACAGGGCACTGAGTCTCCTGAAAAGTAAGAAGAGCTGCAGATCCCGAGCCGACCGCAGACAGCGCTCAGTAAGCCTCTGCCCACCGGGCCCTCGGACGCTGACAGCTGGTGCGGTGCACCTCGCACCGCCGCCCGGCAGTCCCAAGCTCGCCCCTCCCCCGTGACTGCCGCCCGCCCCACCCACCCTCATCCGCCAGGGACCCCAGTGGAGTCAGGGTCAAGGAGTGTCGTCACATGGCCTCTTTGGTTTGGATTTATTTACTTATTTATATCTTTTTTCGTCTAAGAATCACCTATCTATAGCTATTAGCTACCATCTATCACCTATCATCTGTGTATCATCTATCAATCTATCATCTATCAATTAATCATCTACCTGTCATCAATTACCTATCGATCATCTATCAATCGATCCTCTATCAACCTATCTATCTCATCTATCGTCTATCTCTATCATCTATCTTCTACATCTTTCTATCAATTATCATCTATCTTCTTTATATCTATGTATCTGTCCATTATCTATCTATCATCTATCAGTCTATCATCTATCTCTATCATCTGTCTGTCTAACATCTATCTATCAACTATCTATCATTTCTCTGTCTATGGATACGGTCTCACTATTTGTGCAGCGCTGGGTTCCAGGCTGCTTTAAGCCCGCATTCCCGGCTGGGCGCACTGTTTAACTTGGGTTTGAACCGGCAGCAGCCGGACTTCTTGCACTTCCCGTCCCCGGGTTTCCCGGTCCAGCTCCCGGAGTCTGAAAAGCTGTCCCTGAGCTCCTGAGTGGCCAGTCACCACGCAGAGCTCGCGGGTCCGGGTCACGTGGTGTGCACTGGCCACCCCGAGCATCTGCTCCCCTAGCACCCTTCAAACTTTCTCTTTCTTTTTCGGGGTCGCCAGGAGGGACCTTGGGGCGGACCTCGGGCTCCGGGGTGCGCTCTCGCGGGCTCGGCTTATTCTCTGGCGTCTGCTGTGTGCACACGCGACTTTTTTAGAAGCACGTTTAGACAGCCGGGCTGCCGGACCCGCGACAATCCTCCTGCCTCCGCCTCCCGAGCGGCGGCACGGCGGAGCAGCACGTCCTCAGAAGGTGGCCGGGTGCCGCGGCCGCGGGGAGGAGCTCTGCCCAGGCCGCCTGGGGTCGACAACTCCTCTATGCAAATGAGCGAGCGACGCCGGCCAATCGGGAGCCAGCGTGGCAGTGACGCGCGCGCGGGGCCCGGCGTATTTATAGCTCGTATTTAAAGAGCCCTGGGGAGTCTCCCGCGCGGCTGGGCGGTGGTCATGTCACCGAGGTCGCGCTCCGTGGGGGGCTGGGCACGGGGCCGAGTGTGCACGGCCCGCGGTGGCTCTCACCGGCTTCCGGAGAGGGGAGTCGCGCTGCCATGCGGATAATTGTTCTTCCTTTTTTGCTCTTTGAGACAGAATCTCCCTCTAATCCAGGCTGAGCTAGAGCTATGTAGCCCAGGCTGGCCTCAAACTTGCCACCAAGCTCTACCTCAGCCTCCCCGAGTGTTGGGATTACTAGCGTGCACCATCACGCCCAGCTTGACTCCATATATATATGAATATACGTGCATATTCATAATGCAAACATTTTTAGTATACATATTTTAAATAAAACTAAGGATTTGGGATCGCAAACAGGATCAGAAGATGTGCGATGTGCGTGGACCCCGCCCCAAGCCTCCTTCGGAGCCACCAGCCAAGGCATTTCCTGGTGCAGGCTGCTAGGAGGCCGCCTTCCTGGGGGGAGGGGAGGCAGTGCTGGCTGGAAAGTCCAGAGTTCTGGGATTTGGGGGTGGGGTTGTTGGCTAGGTGACTGTTCCAGGAAAAGTAAGATTCAAGATAGTGACGGTGACCATCTCGGTGACCATCTCGGTGTTCAGGGCACTGACCTCCAGCCTCCGAAGCCAGCCAGCTGCGCCCTGCAGTGCGCGAGCAGGAAGAGCATGACGTCAGAGGAGCGCAAAGCCGAGCTGGCGGTGGTGTCTGCAGAGCTGGCGAGCTTCCTCTTTCTCCCCTTCCCCCACACTGTCTTGGCCCGGGCGGTGGGCTCAGGCTCTGGGTGATGCCCCAGGGAGGCTTTGCAGGGTGTGGGCGTGCCTCGGCTGTCCACCAGGATGGACAGGGGAGCCCCAGCCGCTGGTCACACAGAAGGCTGTTCTGGGGACCGAAGGTTCCTTTTAAAGATAGCCAGGCACTTAGATGGGCATGTAAAAAAAAAAAATCCGGGAGAAGCCTAGCCCAGGGCCCAGATTACCATTTTAACCCCAGGGAAACAGGTGCAAATGGCGAGCATCCCAGTAACACTATGGGGCTGCCTGGCCTTGGATCAACTTGTTCCCCACCAGGGGCAGGCTCATCTCTCCTGGAGTGTGTGTGTGTGTGTGTGTGTGTGTGTGTGTGTGTGTGTGTGTGTTTGAGTTTGAGATAAAGGCCCACTGTAGCCCAGGCTGGCCTGCAGCTTTGTAACCCAGGCAGGTTTTAAACTCAGTCTCTCCAGGGCTGGGATTACAGGTGTACATCACAAGGCCCAGACTCACTGCTGTTTGAACTCAAGGACACAGTAAAACTGCGGAACTCCTGTTTCTATACATCTGACTTCTTGGCCCGTCCATTCTGAAGCAGTCTCACCTGCTGTGGGACACTCTCCTGACAGGGTCAAGGTCTTTCTTGATAGACCTACTCTCCCTACCTACTCTTGATAGCTCTACTCTCCCCCATTCTGCTGTGAGCAAAGCTTAGGACAGAGCTGGTGACAGTTACTGACTAGTCACCTGGTCACCAAAGCATCCTGTTCTGGGCAGCATGCCAGTGCTCTGCCACACTTGAGCTTAATGAACTCAGTAGCCAGGTAGCTGAAACAGCTGAGCCCATTTTACTGCTAAGAAAACAGTTCCTGGGGCTGGAGAGATGGCTCAGGGGTTAAGAGCACCGACCGCTCTAGCAGAGGACCTGGGTTTGATTCCCTGCACTCACATGGCAGCCAAGAACCATCTTTGACTCCAGTTCCAGGGGAATCCAATGCCCTCTTCTGACCTCCACACCATTGCACAGTATGGGATATGGGTGCACCAACCTACATGCAGACAATACATTCATGCACATAAAAAATAATAATAAAAAAAAAAACAGTTCCCAGGCTCAGTGTGACCAGCCCCTGGGAGACTGGGAACCCAAGCCAGAGTTTACAATGCTCCAAAGCTGCTTTAGTGACTTGGCTCCCTGAGAAGGGGCCATGACTGTGGTCTGGGGACCTAGGACCCCAGGAAAACAGAGGGCGTCATTCCCTTCTAGGCCCCAGTCCACTGCCATAACCTAGACCTGGTTAAGCAGGTGCTTTGTGTGTGTGTGTGTGTGTGTGTGTGTCCTCATGTTAGAGAGGCTGTTCTGGAAAATACACATGACTTAAGCTGGTTTTCCGATTGCATGTATGGTAATAGTATCTTATAAAGTTGTTTAATGCTTGAACTTTGGGTGGCTCTTCCCTCCCTAGGCCATTGACCATAGTAGATCCTTTTGTCTACCATAGAGAACCTAAAAAAATGGAGTGATTTGCCATTTAAACATGGGGTGATGCTGAGTCAGCTAATAACCCTCTTCAAGGTCAGTTGGGTGTGTCCTTGGGCTCTTTCTTCATAGGGCGATAACTTTATTCTCTGATCACTAGCTCTGCACATGAGCAAGCCCTTGGTTTGGGAGAATGGTCTGTGATTAGTGTGTACGAAGTGTGATTTGAATGAGAAACCATGTCTGTCTGTTCGACCACAACTGTGTATAATGGAAACCATTGATCTGGAATCCGGCCATCTGATTGGGTGAAGCCCAGCCCTGGCCCCATCCCAGCTGGATGACTTTAGGCAAGGAGTCTGAGACCCAGCTTCCTCGACTATAAACTGAAAGTTAACCTGTCCCTCTTCTTCCAGTGACCTCACCCCTGACCCCTTTGCTGCCCCCTCTTCCTCCCGTAGTCCTTTCGCTTCACCCCATTATCAGTCTGGAGCTCTTGATTGAGTTTGTTTTCTTTGCTAATTAAAGAATTAAAATGCGGGAAAAATTTCAGACCAACAGAGAGCACAAACTTTCACTGAAAGATGAAGAATCACATCCAGACACACCCATACGGGGAGAGCAGAGAGGGGACCCCAAACTAAGGCTCCCAAGGCTCCAGGGTGGGGTCTGCCTTTAAAGGGTTTCAGTGGTTTCCTGCCCCCTAATTTTGGATGGGTGGGTCAGCTTATACAAAGAAGAGAAGGTTGAAAGGTCATGTCTCCAGACTGAGATCCATCCAGGGCTATGAGTCCCTGAGCAGGTCCTGAAGGGGCCTGAGGGAGCTAAAAATAAGACCTTCCTGCTGAACCAAAAGGCAGGAAGTAAGGCAACTTTTTTTTATTCCTCCGTTACCCTGTTTGTTTATTAGGGATTTAGCGCCTCGTACCTGAAATGTTGGCATTTCTCAGAGCTCCTTCCTAAACCAGGTCTCTTGTCACTCACACACGTTCTTAGGTCCGTCTTAGCTATCTGCAGCCCTGTAACCTCTTCTCTACTGCTCAGCTGTCTTTCTTGAACTCTAGATCTGCATCTCTGATGGTGTGTGCATCTCCACTTGGACACTGTTATGGGCTGGGTATGAAATGTACCCCGCAGACTCGTGTATTCGGTCACTTCCCAGGGGTGGTGCCATTTTTGGAAGGTTGGAGAACCTGGGAGGTAGAGCCTTGAAGGAGGAAGGGCTTCTCTTTGGCTGGGCCTTGAAGTTTACAGCCCCCCCACCTCCCCCACCCCCGGCTCTCTGGCTGGTCTGTGCTTCCTGACAGCTGACACCGTGTGACCGGCTGCTTCACCCTCCTGCCAGCATACCTTCCAGTGCATGGTGGACTGTATCCCTTTTTAAAAATAATCATTCTTGGGCTGGAGAGATGGCCTAGCGGTTAAGAGCGCCAACCACTCTTACAGAGGACCCGGGTTCGATCCCCAGCACCCACATGGCGGCCGAGAGCTGTCTGAAACTCCAGTTCCAGGAGAACTCCAGTTCCAGGGGAATCTGACACCCTCTTCTGACCTCCGAAGAATTGCACGACACGGCATTGCACGACACAGACTTGCATGCAGACAGTACATTCATACACATACGGAAATAAATAAAATTTAAAAAAAAATCATTCTTGCCAGGCGTGGTGGCACATGCCTTTAATCCCAGCACTTGGGAGGCAGAGGCAGGCAGATCTCTGTGAGTTCAAGGCCAGCCTGGTCTAGAGTGAGTTCCAGGACAGCTGGGGCTATAGGGAGACCCTGCCTCAAAAAGACAAAACAAAAATCATTCTTGCCTTATGCAGTAGCACATATCTTTCATCTCAGCACTTGAGAAACAGAGGCAGGTGGATCTCTGAAATGTAGGTCAAGCCTGGTCTACATAGCAACTTCTAGGCCACTTGAGGCTACAGGAAGATCTTGTCTCAAAATGAAATAACAATCATTTTTATTCTTTGAAAGTTTCATACACTTAGCAGTGTAAATGAATCATCTCCATCCACCACCACCTCCCTCCAAGTCCCCCATGCCCTCCACCCAGTCTCCTCTCTAATTTCATACCCTCTTGTTGTTGTTGTTGTTGTTGTTGTTGTTGTTAATTACAGCATGAGTCTATTTAGTGCTGCAGCCATCTGGTGTGGCATGAACAACCTTCTGAAGCTGTAACCAAAGTAAACCCTTTCTCCCCTAAGCCCTTTCTTGTTAGGTATTTGGTCACAGGGGGGGAAAAAAGTAATTCAGACACTTCCAACTTCCCACCTCAAGCTGAGCTAGCAATAATCTCTTCTTCTGAAATAGCTCTAATAAAGCTGCAGGTTCTTGTATATCCACTGTTACCTGTCTTATTCTTGGGACCCAGTAACTAGTTAGCACCTTAAAGGAGGAGGGATTTATTTTAGACAGCAGTCTGAGAGTTCAGTCTGTCTCGGTGAGGAAGACCTGGTAGATGGAACCTGCTCAGGGTCAGGAAGCAGGGAGATTGGACAGGAAGTGCAGCCCTGTTGTAAAAACCTCAGGGCCCTCTCCTAAGTGGTCCACTTCCTCCAGTCAGAACCTAGCTCTTAAAGGTTGCACAGCATTCCAAAAACAGTGCAGGAGTTCAGACCCATGAGCCTGTGAGAGTCGTTCCATGTTCATCCTGGAACACCCACCTGGTTGCTCAAGTCAATACCAAGCCTCTTTTCCATTCTCAACCACTGAGTTAATAGTTAACTCCAAAGCCCAGGCTGACATCAGCTGCCGCCTGCCTAGAGCTGTGAAACCCCTCCCTATGTAGCCACGTCCCCTCTTTCTTTCCACTTCTGTGACTCCAGGAGCCCTCAGGGTGAAGCATGGTCTAGGTGACAGATACCCTCAGAATGGGTCCATGCCTACATCTCCATGTACCTCCTCTTCTGCTGTCCACAATGAAGCTCGGCGGTCCCTCTGAGCTTTAGCATAAGCTACAGCACGCTGTCCTACCTTCTCATCCTGTCCCACACCCTTTGACTAAGCAACTCCTACCCGTCCTTTTTCACTGACTGCCACCTCCTCCTGACAACTGTCCCTGACCTCCGCCTAGCTCAATTCCACAGTGGATCACCCACCGTCTTGCTCCAAGACCATGATTCACCATCACAGCACCTAGACAGTATGAACGGTGACTTACCTTCCCTGAATCTGTGTGTTGACCCATGTGAAAGAGCTGTGGTCACACTGAGCCACTTGCACTGAGGATACCACACATGTCCCTTTGATGGTCAACTCCAGGGGGCGAGAGATAGGTACAAGGAACACTGTGGGGTACAGAGTGGAGAGACTCTCAGGAAGAACTTGTAACACTGACTGGGATGGGAGGATTAGAAAATAAGGAGTTTTCAGCACATCCGGCTTGCCTTTCTTTCCAAAGACTCCTTGGGAAACATGAGCTAGCACTTGATTGGCAAAGCGTTGTTAGTACGTCACACACCTGGGTTTACTGTTTCCTGTTGATTTATTTGTTACTCTGTGTGTGTGTGTGTGTGTGTGTCTGTGCAGGTGCCCATGGAGGCCGGAGGTCAGCATCACAAGTCATTCTCTTTGTTTCTCTCCACCTTATATTTTGAGACCAGGTCTCTCGCTAAAGGAAAGGAATTTCTTTTTGTTTGTCTTTGTTTTTGTTTTCTGAGACAAGCACAGACTGGCCTGGAACTCCTAATCCTTCTGCGTCCCCCTCCCAAGTGCTGGAATCAGTGTGTCTGTCATCGTGCTCAGCTCAAACATTTTATGACTTATGTATTTGGAGAAGTCAGATTGAAGCTCAGGAGCATGAGACTGGGGATAGAAAGATATGACTGGGCAGCTGTTGAAAGTCAAGCACAGCTCTCCTGTGGATGCTGAAAGGCCTTGGTGGCCTGGGTAGTCCTGCCCCAAAGAGTTCAGCTGAGCCTCATAGACTTTTCATTATATGTCATGGGCACTCCTTGGACAGCTGGGATTCTGTGCATTCTAACTGCCTACAATCCACTCCACTCACCAAAATAAGAGTACTTTGTAAAACCAGGCATGGTGGCACATACCTTTAATCCCAGCACTCAGGAGGCAGAGGAAGGCAGATCTCTGTGAGTTCAAGGCAAGCCTGGTCTACATAGTGAGTTCCAGGCCAGCTGGGATTACTGGGAGACACTGTCTCAAAAAAAAAAAAAAAACCCTTTTTAATTAAGAAAAGAGACATGGGGCTGGAAAGACAAATCAGTGGTTTAGAGTACTGCCTGCTCTTTCAGAGGACCTGGGTTTGGTTCCTAGCACCCACATGTGGCTAACAACCACCTATAACTCTAGTTCTAGGAGATCCAACACCTTCTGCCCTCTGCAGGCACTGCACAACATAGGTGCACTTACATGCATCCAGATAATACACTCATAGGCATAAAATAAAAATAATAATAATAAAATAGTAAGCCAGGCGTGCTGATGCACACATTTAATCCCAGCACTTGGGAGGCAGAAGCAGGCGGATCTCTGTGAGTTCAAGGCCAGTCCAGTCTACATAATGAGTTCCAGGCCAGCCAGAGCTACAGGGAGACCCTGTTTCAATAAATAAATAAATAAATAAATAAATAAATAAATAAATCTTAATTTTTTTATTAATTTTATTTCTGTATGTGTATGAATGTATTGCCTGCATGCAAGTCTGTGCACCCGTGTCATGCAATGCCGCGGAGGTCAGAAGAGGGTCTCGGATTCCCCTGGAGGTGGAGTTCTCCTAGAATTGGAGTTTCGGACGGCTCTCGGCCGCCATGTGGGTGCTGGGGATCGAACCTGGGTCCTCTGTAAGAGCAGTCGGTGCTCTTAACCACTAGGCCATCTCTCCAGCCCATAAACAAATAAATCTTAAAAAGACATGAAGTTGGGGGTGTACTAGGGAAATATGGAGGGAAAATTGGAGTTGTTATGCATGCATGTTCATAGTATACATTATGAAATCAGCAAAAATAAAGAAAAAAGTTTTAAACCTTTTCCTTTGTCTTTTTGAGACAGGGTCTCCCTATAGCTCCAGCTGGCCTGGAACTCACTCTGTAGACCAGGCTGGCCTTGAACTCACAGAGATCCGCCTCCCAAGTGCTAGGATTAAAGGCATGCGCCACCATGCCCAGTCTAGCTTTTATAAAATTGTATTTCTACTTTATGTGTCTACATATTTCACCTGCATGTGTACCACAAGCGTACAATGCTCAGAGTCCAGAAGAGGGCATGAGACCCTCTGGAATTAGAGTTATGGATAGTTGTTAGCTACCGTGTGGGTGCTGGGACCTGATCCTGGGCCTGTTGCTCTTAAACGACATCTCTCCACCCCCTGAAATATTTTTTTTAATTTGAGTGAAACTTTGGTTGGGGGAGACTTCCAGGTAATTTTTGGTTTTACACTTTTTTTTGGTATTTTTGAGACAGTGTCTCCCTTTTAGTACCAGGTGTCCTGGAGCTCGCTCTGTAGACCAGGCCAGCCTTGAACCCACAGAGNAGATGGTTCTCAGCCACCATGTGGGTGCTGGGGATTGAACCCGGGTCCTCTGCAAGAACAGTTGGCACTGTTAACTGCTAGGCCATCTCTCCAGCCCAATTTTATTTATTTTTTATGTGTATGAGTGTACTGTCTGCATGTAGGTTTGTGCACCCGTGTCGTGCAATGCCGCGGAGGTCAGAAGATGGTGTCAGATTCCCCTGGAACTGGAGTTAAAGACGGTTCTCAGCCGCCATATGGGTGCTGGGGATCGAACCCGGGTCCTCTGCAAGAGTGGTCAGCACTCTTAACCGCTAGGCCATCTCTCCAGCCCCAGGAAGGAAGCATTTTGTCTGTGGAATCTCAAGTGGATTGGAGGCTTGAAGGAGTGTTCAGACCCAAGACTGAGAAGTCAAGAAGGAGGTTGGAAGCCCGGGGAGGAAATCACACACCCGGAGTCACTGACTTCCAACCCCCCTCATTGTAGTGTTGTCTGGTGTGTACCTAAGTTTGTAGGTGGAAATTATTTTTAAAGAACAATCTTGGTCAATGTTTAGATCTATTTTTACTTCCACAATATTTTATTGTATTTTTTAAAGTTCACATACTAAATAATGGGTTTCATTGCAGCAGTTTTCATGCATATATGTTATTGTATGTTGTCTTTTTTGTTCCCCTCCACCAGTGACTACCTCATCCCCCCACCTACTTCCTCACAGAAGTAGTCTTCTGTTGTCTCTTCTGTTTCCTGCTCTCTCTCTCTCTTTCTCTCTCTCTTTCCCCCCAAAATTAAGAGCTCTTCCTCCTCTATAATTATTTCTAACTAGAAATATCTGTTAATATTGGCGAGCACTCAGGGGTTCCCAGGGCTGATGTTTTCCTTTCACACTCTGCCCAGGTCTTTCATTTAAAAACAGGAGACATCTGGAGTCCTTGCTCAGTGCTCCACACAGGACAGTTGACATGTACAGTGAGCTACATGTGCTCTCTCTTTGAATCCTCACTGTTCATGGGGTAGGACCTGGCATCTAGCCCTTCTCAAGACAGGAAACTTATACTCTGAGAGGACTGGTGTCTGTGATGTTTGCTGTTAATTGTTTGACAGAGTCTAGAATCACCTGGGAGATGGGCCTGTGGGTGTCCCTGTGGGGGATTATCTCGACTAAGGAAACTGACATGGAAAGACATATCTTGATTGTGGGCAAGACCATTCCCTGGGCAGGGAACCCTGGACTAAAATGGAGAAAGTGACCTGAGCGCCACAATGAGCCATTGCTGTCTGTTCCTGGTTGTGGGAATGCTGTGACCAGCTTCTTCAAGCTTCAGTGGTTTGTACTCTTGAGCTGCCGGTGAAACAAACCATCCCCTCCTAAGCTGCTTCTGTCGGGACATTTTCAAAAACACAGCAACAGGAAAAGGAACAAGGACAGTGTCCCTTTCCTCTTCCTACCTCAACTTTACAGCCATTAAATGTCGACTCTATGCTAACATTGGGGGGGTCTGACTAAGCCCGGTGCTCCTAAAGGTTCCTCCACATTCCCAGATGAGTGCTCCTGGAGATGGAGGAATCCTTACCAGGTGGAGCCTTATGGGAAGATCCAGGTCAGGAGTCCCGGACCTCTGCCCTCTGCTCCCTGGCTTAGGAGGTAAGCCTTTGATTCTACTGAGCACACACAGCGCCATGATGTGCCACCCAAAGCAAACAGGAAACTCAGTCATGGACTGGAAACTCCATAACTATGCTGCAAAATAAACCTCATTATAAGCTCGTTGCCTGGGGGTTCTGTTGTGATCGTGGGAAGCTGATGAATACAGTTTCTCCCTGTGTTGCTCACTCTGAGTTCTAGCAATCACTGTGCTGTTGCCCACAGAACGGGAATGTAAGTAATGTGACTCTTCAGGTGGTAAGTGATGGAAATGTAAGCGAACATGGCTAGTGCCATAAAAGGAAGAGGAAGAGGAGGAGGAGGAGGAAGAAGAAGAGGAGGAGGAGAAGGGAGAAGAGGAGGAAGTAGAGGAGAGGGAACAGGAGGAGGAGAGGGAAGGGGAGGGGGAAAAGGAGGAAAAGAAAGGGAGGAGGAAGAAGAGGTGAGGGAGGAGGAAGAGGAGGAGGAGGAGGAGGAGGAGGAGGAGGAGGAGGAGGAGGAGGAGGAACAGCAGCAAGCTTCTTTGCTCACTTGAACTGAACTAAAAGGTTGGTCTACCTCTTCTCATGGGTGACCATGGCTTGAACATCGCTCTTGGGACTGTCTTCATTAACCATCCTTTTCTTGTCGTTCTACGTTGGCCTCATTCTCTTGAAGGCTCTTCCCTGATGGAAAGAAAATTAGCCTTTGTCCATTCCAGGTTTGCATGCTCTCGCTACCTGTTGGCTCCAGGAGGAAAGGTATCCGTGATTTCCCCAACTCCATGCTACCTCAGTGGAGCTCTTCTGTGTCCAAGGCTGAGCTTACAGCATCACCACCCTGGGGTGACTACTGTGCTCAGATATCATGGGCCGGCACAGGAGTCTGATTGACAGTCTTTTTTTTTTTTTTTTTCATTTTATGTGTATGAGTGTTTTGCCTGCATGTATGTAAGTGCACCCCTGTCGTGGAGTGCCTACAGAAGATGGCATAGGATCCCCTGGAACTGGAATTATGGGATGTTTGTTCCATGTGGATTCTGGGAATCGAATCCGGATCCTCTGTAAGAGCAGTCAGTGCTATTAACCACTGAGCTATCTCCCCAGCCCCCAGGATCCACAGGACAGCAAATAAAACAAATAAAATAATGTTTAAACCAGATTTCCACTACAGGGAACACACAGAAGTCTCCTTTTCATCTGTTATTCAATTAGAATTGAAGAAACTTTTTGAGATGGCTAGGGAAGTGTGTGCTTCATTCTTTATTTGGACTAAGAAGTCATTTCCTTACACTTTTTATTTTTACAGTTTTACTTGGAGCTCTGAAGCTCTTCAGGAGGCAAGTTAAAGCAGCAGAGAGGAATTCCAGAAAACATCCAGAGCCTCTCTAGTATCCCATGTTTCCACTGTCTGCCTCTTCCCTTTGAACACCCATATGGCCCCTCCAGGGATCTCAGCCATAACCACAGCTGTAGCACATACAGTGTCCATCTTTTGTTTCCCGTTGGTGTCAGAGTGGCTCCTGGCCAGATTGTGATCTGGCTGATATCAGTTATGCATTTTGTTTTGTCTTGTCTTTAATTTTTTTTGAGGAGTGAATAGCTAAATCTCCTCATTTAATTATCAATATTTAGATTTTTCAGAAGGACCGTGTGGTGCTTGAAAAGTCTTTCGATGTTCTGCCACCTTTAATCCTGTCTTAGTCTGGATGATTCTTTTTCAGAACATGGAAACTACAGCATGGGCTGGTGAGGTGGGTCAGCAGGCTTGCCATCAGGTCTGACAACCTGTGCTGTCTACGAGATCTGCATGATGAACTGACTCATGCAAGTTGTCCTCTGGCTTCCACATGTGTGCTGTGGCACACATAAAAATAAAGACAAGTTGTGTGGGTTTGGGCATAGCTGCTTGCAAATTGCTTTTACATGAAGGATGCTTGTATTCATTGCTTATTACTTATTGTTAAAAAAAAAAATCAAATAGTGGGCGTGGTGGCGCACACCTTTAATCCTAGCACTTGGGTGGCAGGCAGATCTTTGAGTTCAAGGCCAACCTGGTTTACAGAGTAAATTCCAGGACAGCTGGGGCTACAGGGAGACCCTGTCTCGAAAAGACCAAAAAAAAAAAAAAAAAGTTAAATGAGAAAGAGAGAGAGAGAACAGATGCCTCACAGAAGGTGGTCAGGGACTCAATCCACAGTTTGGGTGTTTTCTGTTTGTTTGGTGTCCTGTAGCTTTGCCATAAAGACTGTTGCTCCTGTAATTTAACTCCTGCACTACATGGCAAGAACGCCTTCTACAATTATTCCTGATACTTCCTGGAGACCCACATGAATGAAAACGCCTCTGAAAATGCCTACTGGGGGAGGGATGTGTAAAGATGCTGGGGAGATGGCTCCATGGTTAACAGCAACTGCTGCTCTTGCAGAGGACCTAGGTTCTCTTCCCCACACCCACCCACATGGTGCTAACCATCTATAACTCCAGTTCTGGACAATCTGATGCCATCTTCTGGCCTCTTGGGGAACTGCTTGCATGTAGTATATGTATACAGTGCAGACAAACATTGTATACATTAAAAAAAAATGTCTTCAGCCTGGAGAGATGGTTCAGCAGTTAGAGCATGGCTGCTCTTGCAGAGGACCTGAGTTCAATTCCCAGCACCCACATGGCAGCTAACAACCATCCATAACTCCAGCCCCAGAGAATCTGACACCCTCTTCTGACCTCCAAGGGCACTGCATGACACGGGTGCAGTTACATACATGCAGGCAATATACTCATACACATAAAGTAAAAATAATAAAATATTTTTAAATGCCTGCCACTGATATAGTATGCTGTAGATGGACTATTCTTCCCATAACGGAAGGTTTCAGTTATTAACTCAGCAGTCTATAGACCACAGGGGATTGAATGTCAACCAGTGTGAGACTCATCTGGAATTTTCACATTGTGGAGATCCTCTCAGCTGACCTAGCTAGTTTTAGAATCAAAAGGTGGAACTAGTTCTCATGTAAGCTCTTTTTGGAACATTGTGTTCCTATTTACTTGATTCTGTGCTGTTACCATCTGGGTGATTAGGGCTTCTATGTGTAATTTGTTTTATTTTTATAGCCAAGAACACTTAACCATGCTAAGAAGGTTATTCTTAGGACTAAATAAAAACCAGTTATTTTACTGATTTTTCTTCTAGATAGGTTCTTACTATGTAGCCCCAACTGGCCTAAAACTCTCTATGCACTTCCAATATGGACTGAAGACTCATGTCTCTCCAAGAATCCTCTAAACCTTCAATGCCAGATGGGGACTACTGAGATACCCAGCTTGTGGACTAAGCAGCTAAGGGGATTTCGGCCTTGTCAGAGTATAGACTGCCATTGTTGGACTACTTGGGATGTATCATGGAGGCCAGTACAGGGGGATCAAGACAGTACACATGCTTACTGGACTTCATTTGGGGGACCGTGGGAGAGAAAGACCCTAATGTGGAGCAAAAGTGCAGGATTTATGGTTGGGGTTGCCAAGGAGGAGACATCGAGCACTTCCTTAAGGAAAACATGACATCTTTTAGGAAAAAAAAAAAAGTCCTCCAATTCAAGTGATATGTGTATGTATGTATGTATGTATATATATTTATATATATATAAAACTATGTATATATATTGAAGCAATACAAGCTAGAACAATAAAAGAACTGGAAAAAAAACTCTGGAAAGACACAGAAAAAGATGCAGGACATATATGACAGAGTGCAGGGACTCAAGTGGGGTGGGGGGAATGGAAAGGAAATTTGATTGAGAAATGATGTATGACTTATGGAAAAAGTTTAATAACAATAAAAAAACTCTCTATGCACATCAAGTTGGACTTGAAGTCACAGAGATCCACCTGCCTTTGTTTCCCGAGAGCTGGGATTAAAGCCATATACCACCATACCCAGCTAACTATCCCTTATCAGTTTAAAACATATTTTATTTATTATTTTTCTTTTGCATGTATGAATGTATTGCCTGCATGTATGTAAGGGCACCTGTCTCAGGCAATACCTGAGGAAATCAGAAGTGGTCCTTGGATCCCCTGGAACTGGAGTTACTGACAGTTGTTAGCTACCACGTGGGTACTGGGAATCGAACCCCAGTCCTCTGCCAGAGCAGCCAGTGCCCTAACCACTGAGCTATCTCTGCAGTCTCCGTTATCATTTTTATGCAGTTTTCTAGCTCTTTTTCCATTGTGCAATGTTCTCTGGCTCTCCAAGTTTCTCGACATTCTTTGAAAACTATGGACCCTCAAGCTGAACATGTTTGTGGTCACAAACTTGGCTAGGCCTGCATATATTAGGAATGTTCCTTTACAGTTTTGATGTGCCACATTTCAGCTAATACATGGTGACGTCACAACTGCTCTCTTTTTTTTTTATTAAATTTTTTTTTAATTTTATTTTTTATTTATTTCCGTATGTGTATGAATGTATTGTTTGCATGCAAGTCTGTGCACCCGTGACGTGCAATGCCTGCGGAGGTCAGAAGAGGGCGTCGGACTCCCCTGGAACTGGAGTTCTCCTGGAATTGGAGTTTCAGACGGCTCTCGGCCGCCATGTGGGTGCTGGGGATTGAACCCGGGTCCTCTGCAAGAGCGGTCGGCGCTCTTAACCGCTAGGCCATCGCTCCAGCCC
>VZQC01013997.1:571028-600994 GCA_009823505.1 Rhizomys pruinosus | reverse complement strand
ATATATATATATATATATATATATATATATATATGTGTGTGTGTGTGTGTGTGTGTGTGTATGTGTGTGTGTAGAAACAATTCTTTGCAAAAGACTCATGGACATGGTGTCATAGGAAAACCAAAGGTACACTCTGAAGTCACCCAAGAGGGGTGGGGTTGTGATAAAGAATGGTTTCTACACTGAAGATAAAACCAGAAACTAGGGAATCATTAATCCTCTGCTAAATAGACTCTGCTTTGTTTGATAGCACAGAGGACTTTTAGTAATGCATAGTTACCCTAACAGCACACTGTTTGATCTAACTAGCAGATTTATTTCATAAATTGAATATTTATGAAATGCTTATATCTTTAATTATATCTCCCCATGCTTTTAGGTATGACTTACATCAAGGTTCACCCTTGCTGTCTCTTTCTTTCTAGTTCCATGTGTTCTTCATTCCTTTTTAATTTTTCTGACTTCTTTTAGATGAGGGATTTTGAAAAATGTTTTGGGTTTTGAGACAAGGTAGCTGAGGATGACCTTGAAATCTTGATTCTCCTGCCTCCACCTCCAGAGTGTGGTGATTACAGGGAAATGGCAGCCCCCACACTCAGGGGGTGCTGGGGACTGAGCCCAGGCCTTCGCACTGCTAGGCAGCTGCTCCAGCAGTTGAGCTATGTCCCCAGCCAAGCTTGCCTCCTTGTAGTGTGCAGTTTCATGAGGTTTTCTGTTTTTATTTTTGTTTTTATTTTTGTTAGATTCAGTGTCTCCTTAAACCCCCAACTAACCTGGAACTAGACCAGGGTGGTATCCATCCCACAGAGATCTGTCTGCCTCTGCCTCCCAAGTGCTGAAATTAAAGGTGTGTGCCACTAGGCCCAGCAGGAGTTCAGTGAGTTCTGAGCAAAGCACAGTTACATAATGATCACCATAATCCAGATTCAGACTGTCAGGGTTGGGGATGTAGCTCAGTATTGGAGCACTTGCCTTGAATATGCAAGAGCCTGGGGGTCGGGGTGGGGGGGAGGACTGAGAATTTCAGCTTTCATTACAGTGTCAATCTGGGCTGTTTAATAAAAAGTTTGATTTATTAAGTTATAAACATGCTATGATTATCTCTGGCCTTTTAAGTACTAAACTTTTCTTGCTGCAAAACATTTATATTATAGGTAGCCAACAAAATCTACTTAAGATTTTTCTGTTAGATTGCCAAAGATGAAAAAAAAAACCTTGAACTAAACAGAAACCCATAACATGAGTGTTTGAGAGAGGCTGTTGTAACACCAGAGACCCTGGTACATCCACCATCATTACTGCAGTGCTCACCACAGCCAGGAGCTGGGGCAGCCTGGATACCATGATGGATGAATGGATATAGAAAATGTGGTCCATACAGACAGTGGGATTCCATCCAGATGTAAAGAAACATTAAGCTACGCCCTTTGCAGGAAAATGGGCACAACTGGAAATCATCATTTTAAGTGAAATAAACCAGACTTTAATACTGAATGTTTTCTCTCAGATGTGGAAACTATGTTTAGCTCTGTGTGTGTGTGTGTGTGTGTGTGTGTGTGTGTGTGTGTGTAGATCATGAAACTAGAGAGGGGACTGTGAGTGGGAAGAAGAGCTCTTGAGGGGAAATGACGTCATGGAGCGAATGTGATAAGAAGGCCAAGAAGGCTGAAAGAGGGACTAAGGAGAGGAAGGGGGGACAGCTGGAGGGGGACCGAGGGGAAAGGATGGAACAGAAGAGAGCAAAGTACCATGTCAGCTCCATATGAGGACACCACGACAAGATGTATTACCTTATATGCTAACCTAAAAAGTTAATACAAAAAAAGAAGTGACCGGTGCATATTTAGGGAATCTGTGGGGGAGGGGGGCGGAGGGCTGTGATCTTTTGAAAAAACTAAAATGTGAAATAACCTGCTTTGTTGTGGTCTCCATCAAGTCTATGAAAAACACTCCTTTTGCAGATGGGAGTTTCCATTTGGAGTCCTAGTTTTGCTTTAGTGCTCGCTGCAGTCTCCTGTAGCCATGACAGCATTAGTTCTAACAGCAAGTTCAAAGTCTATCAAGTTTATTATCTGAGCACAGGGAAAAGCAGACCTTTCTGTTTAAGTTACTGTCTTTGTTGTATTTCCTATTGGAGTGTTTTAGAAATGTATTGTTGGAGTGTCCCAACTTTCAGTTTGCTAAGCAGCAGGAAGACATTTTAAATAGAATCATCAATTGGGTGACTTTCTGATAATGGCTAATTCCAGCGAAACATCTTTGTGATTGATTACTGCTTTCCAATGCAGCTTTATTGAGACACAGTTGAATCATCACACAGTTCACTCATGTAAAGGTTACAGTTCAATAGTTCCTCATCTATCTACAGAGTTGTACAACCATCCTCATAACCTGAATTTGGGACTCTTTTACCATTCTCCTCATCCTCAAAGAAAACCTGGATGCATTTACAGACACTTCCCATCCCTCCCTAGCCACATACAACCTTTAATCTACTTTCTAAATGTGATTTTGAACTTGGTAGTATACTTGTTTTTTAACCTTGGTAACTAATTCGTATTTACTCTGGTTAAACACTGCCATTTTTTATGTTAACTTGAGACAATTCATTGTTCAGCTTCCTAGAGCGTCTGGGCTAACAACTTTTTTTAAAAAAATAGTTATTTGGGGGGCTGGAGAGATGGCCTAGCAGTTAGGAGCGCCGACCGCTCTTACAGAGGACCCGGGTTCAATCCTCAGCACCCACCTGGCGGCCGAGAACCGTCTGAAACTCCAATTCCAGGAGAACTCCAGTTCCAGGGGAAGCCGAGACCCTCTTCTGACCTCCGCGGCATTGCACGACATGGGTGCACAGACTTGCATGCAGACAGTACATTCATACACATCCAGAAATAAATAAATAAAATTAATATAAAAAATTAAAAAAAATAAAAATAAAATAAAAAAATATAAAAAATAGTTATTTTGAAAAAATCTAGGTCTTTGCTTTTCTTCCTCTGTTTAGAGATCTTTCTTTGACTCCTTAGAACATACAGCTGAGGGACACTGGGCTCAGGAAAACAAATATTAGCATGAGTTGTTCCAAAACCCCTTCCTTTGGCAATTAACAGGGAGTTTACAGATCTAAAAATATTTCAGTAGCATGAATTTTCTCAACAAATGACTTAGTGAATGAAAACAACCAAAGCTCTAAAATATACAACAGCAGCACTTTTGTTAAATGTGACTTTTAAGGGTTAGGTCTGTTTAAGTTTTAAAGGAAAACTCCTTGGGTGGGTGGAAAGATGTGGCTTTATAACTGGTTAGTAGTCTTTGGGGAAGAAAATGAGCTATTTTCTTGCCTGGATTTTTTTTCATTTATTTATGTAGTGTGTGTGTGTGTGTGTAGGGATGGGTGGGTGTGTGTGCCATGGAGTGTCTGTGGACATGACAGTTTGTGGAGTCAGTTCTGTTCTTCCATCATGTGGGTTCAGAGACTGAATTCACATCAGCCTTCAGCCATATGTCTAATTACTAGAAATAAAAGTGTCTTAAAAATCCATTTATAAGAGATGATGGGCTAGAATTTGGGGTGTGTGTGTGAATGATGGGGCCGCATGTCAAAGTGCACATGCAGAGGTCAGAGGACAACTTTGTTCTTTGGTTTCCTCCTTCCACCTTTACGTGGGTCTTGGGAATCCAACACAGGTGGCCAAGCTTTTGAGTCACCTTTATCCACTGATCCACGCTGCCAGCCCAAATTGCTAAGCTTTTCGATAGTTAAATTTATTTCTCATGTCAGCTTGCATATTAGCCACTTATTGCAGGATAACAATGCCAAACTTACTGGCTTGAAACATTTGTTGTTCATAGTAAAGCCAAGAGTGAGGGAGTGTTTATTTATTTTTTTGAAATTCAGTTAACTTTATTTGAATTGAAAAACATTTCTGAAAACTGCATCAAGTCCCTTTTGTTATAAAATCAGAAGTATTTCTAAGTCTGAAATATGTTAACAAGACCAGTTTTGACTTTGGGTTTTATTCTTTAAACAAATTGTAGAGAATGGAGAGGAAAAAAATAGGTTATTTACAGAAGATATCTACATATGTACTCAGGTACAAATTTGGTGAAAGAAAAAGACTTCAGAACATGCTGGCATCTGATAAGCAGTTCCCAAAGGCTGTTTTCTCAGATTCTATCAAGGCTTAAGATCCTTCTTCATCTTCTATCTTGGGAGCCAAATAGTACTTTAGATGTCCCATGTCGGCAATTTTATACTCTACAACCAGGGGCACACCTGCAGACCTACTGAGTGTTACTGTAGCAGACAGTGGAGTAGCTTTTGTAAAAAAGTTCAGGTACCTCAGTGCAAAAGTAAGTTGAACTGGCTCATTCATCTCTATGGTAACAGCTTCTTTTTTGTCAACATTACTTGTTTGTGACAACTTAATGTTTCCAAGTTCTCCACTTGCAGAAAACTTCACCCCATCTTTTGCACAGGACATGACAACAGCATCTCCAATGTGACTAAGGTCTCGGCATATGCGTGCAAACTCACCTGAAGGCATCTTTACAACACAGCTGTACTCCTGCTCTGGAATCCCAAGTTGCTCAACATCTAAATCCATCAACTTCATTTCATAGTCTGAAACTTTCTCTTGATTTGGTGCTTCAAATACTCGAGCCAAAGTATCTGCATTATCTTCAGCCCTTAGTGTAACGATGTCTTCACCGCTGGGACATTTTAGTATTTTGGACATGCTGGTGAGGTTGACGCCCATGGCCAGGTTGCAGTCGAAACCTTCGCGCAGCGTGAGCTACACCAGAGAGACGTGCAACGAGTCCATGCTCTGCAGGTTCACGCCGCCCGCCCGAGCTGATGTCCCAGCAGGCCTCCTTGATGAGGTCCTTGAGCACCTCCAGCACCTTCTTCAGTATGGAGCCCTGGACTACACGCGCTTCGAACATGGTGGCGGAGTGGGACGACGGGCTCTAAACAGTGGTGGACTGAGGCCTGGCCGGCGTGGGCTCCTGGGTGGTGGAGAAAAAGTGGTGAAGAAGCGAGGTAAGAGGAGAGTCGTGAGGGAGTGTTTAATTGGGAAGTTTAGATCCTGCCTTCTCCAGAGGCTTACTCAAACTAGCTTGAGTTTAACGTCATGGGTTCACCGAGGAGAAAGGAACCCCTCCACACACATATGGTTGACTAGCTGGTGGTAGCTGGTGGCAGACCTGAGTTTCTCTCTGCAGGTGATGTCTGTAGAAGGGCTAGAACAACATAGTGTCCACCTTTCCCTAGTGAATAACATAAGAGGACCAGGGACCATGGCAAGGTCTCCACATTCAGAACCGTGCATCTTAAAGGCTCAGTGGTAGAGTGCTTGGGCTACACCGGATTTAGGGAATAGCCCCAGCACCCCCCAGATACACTCCCCACACACATCAGACACACCCACCATACAACACCCCCACACACACTCACACACCATGCACAGATACCTCCCCACACACATCAGACACACCTACCATACAACCCCCCCACACACACTCACACACCATGCCCAGATACCTCCCCACACCAAGAGAGACAAACACACAAAGACACACGTACACCACACACAGAGACACATAAACACACATACACATGCACATACATAAACATACAGACACTCATTTTCCCCCCCACAGAAACACTTATGGATAAACACACAGACCACACACACAGACACACAGAGATACATATACAAATGTACACACTGACGCACAGATGCCACAAAAATATACACCACACACACATACACACACACACACACGTGCGCACGCACACACATGCACATGCAAGCGTGCTTCCCTTGTCCCTCACAGCAGCCCTGCTTCGATGTGAGAACAGACAACACAGGGTCATTTGCAGTGGCTACTGTAGACTTGAGGATCGCTGGCTCCCAAACCTTATACCATAAGGACTTGCAGATGCTTTATAAACATGACCAAAATACAAAGGCATTGCCTTTTTTTTCCCAAACATAAAACTCCTTTCAGATATATATTGTTAAAATATAAACATCCCTGGTTTATAGCACAAATCTGATGGAATGACATATCGTATCCATCTTAGATTCCAAGACAATGACTTATAAGTTGAGAATATCAGGAATGTGACAGTCATGTCGGGATCTTATCTGACGAGTATCTTGGTATGATCTTTTCAGAAGGAAGTTCTTTGGAAAAAAGTTAGGCATGGAATTCAGTCCCAGTCCCCAGGGCTATGCCTGTCCCTCCAGCTTTCTTTGGGAAATTCTAGTACTCTCTTGGCCCTAAAGTAACTATTTGCCAGAACAGAGATAGGAGTTTCTAGATGTGGTTTCTTTCTTTCCTTCCTTCCCTCTCTTCCTTCCCCTCCCTTCCCCTTCCCTTCTCTTTCCTTTCTTCCCCTTCCTTCCCCCTCCCCCCTGTCCTCCCCTTCCTTCCTTCCCTCCATTCTCTTCCCCTTCCTTCCCCCTCCCCCCATCCTCCCCTTCCTTCCTTCCCTCCATTCTCTTCCCCTTCCTCTCCTTCCCCTTCCCTTTCCTTTCTTCCCCTTCCTTCCCCCTCCCCCGTCCTCCCTCTCCTTCCTTCCCTCCATTCTCTTCCCCTTCCTCTCCTTTCCCTTCCCTTCTCTTTCCTTTCTTCCCCTTCCTTCCCCCTCCCCCCATCCTCCCCTTCCTTCCTTCCCTTCATTCTCTTCCCCTTCCTCTCCTTTCCCTTCCCTTTTCTCCCCTCCCCTCTCCTCTTTTTCCTCTTCCCTCCCCTCCCCTTCCTTTCTTCCCCTCCCTTCCCTTTCCTCCTCCCACCTTTTTTCTTGGTGCTGGGGATGGAACCCAGGCCCTTGTGCACACAGACCTCACTCTCTCTGCCACTGAGCTGCACCACTACCTACCCCCAGCCATTCTTACTTTCAAATACCATAAGGCCCACTGCATTAGCAGATTCCCTGGGATTTCCCTATATTTCTGTTTGCTCACAATCAAAACAAGCCTGAAGGATGCGTGTCATACAATCAGTATCGGAGGCAGAGACATTTGTCACTCCTTTTCCTTGAAGTGCGGTGGGTAACTGCTCCTCTGCCTCTATCAGTGAATCTCTCTTCCTTCCAATTCTACTGCTCTGGCTACCGGAACTGACCAGCTCTGCTACCACAACCAACTGTCCACGGTGACTAGTTCAGAGATTCGCTTTTGACCAAACTTGACTAAAGAGAGGACTTTCTCTGATTAATTCTGATTAACCAGAGTTTTACTAACCACCTCCTTTTAAGAAAGGAAGATGTAGACAGTGTCCAGTCACAAAGATTATTAAACTGACAGTGGTCAGTTTCAGGCCTAGTGGAAGAGATGGAGTAGAGATGTAGGTAGGGAGGAGATGGAGCCAGTATAGTCCTCAGCTCCCAGAGCCAGAGTCCACACTGGCCATCCTGAAGCCTCGGCTGGATGAGAGTGACACTCCCTGTTTAAGTTGGACCCGAGTTAATTATAGACACAGATGCTCTTATCAGTACCCTTGAGAAGGAGCTGGAGAAATATCACTTTCAAATTTTAAAAATATATATAACATTATTTTTTTGAGACAGGGTCTTCTGTATCCTCATCTTGGTATCAAACTCACTACGTGGCCAAAGATGACCTTTGAACTTCTGATCCCGCCTCTACCTCCCAAGTGTTGAGCTTACAGATGTGTGCCACCTTGCCCAGTTTCTGTAGTGCTGGCTACTGAAGCCCAGGCTTCCTGCGCAGCAGACGAGCACTCTGCCAACTGAGTCACATCCCCGAACTCCATTAAAGGTTTTGTGTTTTGTGTTTTTAAATTTCATTTTCATCTTTATACAGTAATAGTATCCATCAGGTTGTTTTTACGTTGATAGAAACTATTTGCACTAGCTTAAGGAGAGAAGTAGGTTATTAGACCATGCAGGCAGATGGGAGCCAGGTACCAGGAGGCTGCAGAGGGGCATCCGGAGGCCGTCACAGCTCTTCTCCACTTTACTTCTTTCTCCTGAACCCTGAGTTCATTCCTTCCACCCAGTGGTAGATGGTGCTGGTCTCTGACCATCACAGTATCTGAGAAGAAACTTCTTCCTCCTCGACCTCAGCAAACATGGAGTCTCTCACCAGCGTTTGAACAATTATTATTACGAACAACATAGTTACCACTGTTGCCCAACGGATTCTCAGGCTCTGTTCTGTTCATAACCAGCATGAGAAGAGTCACGAATCATGTACATACAAACAGTTCCTTCCTGGAAACACTGTCTGGAGCCAAGGAAGGGAACTATTTCTGAAACAGAGAGAAGCCAGGTGTGCTGTTGCACACCTGTGATCTCAGTACCTGGGAGGCAGGTGAAAGAGCAGCAGGACTTCAAGGCCAGTGTGGCTGCATAGGAAGAAAGAACCTCGCTCTGACATTGCCATCGAAGATCTCATTATAAGGATGACATCTATCCTATTTTTTATAACATCATACAGTCTTCCTGTATTTTAAAACAAATAGGTATTAATTTTAAAGAGATTAAAATCAACCAACATACATTTAATTATATATTAATATTATGTTATATAATACATTGATTTCTTTGGAGGTTTTTTTTTTTTTTTTGGTCTTTTTGAGACAGGCTTTCTCTGTAGCCCCAGCTGGCCTGGAACTAGCTATGTAGACCAGGCTGGCCTTGACAGAGATCCACCTGCCTCTGCCTCCTGAGTGCTGGAATTAAAGGTGTGCACCACCATACTTGGCTTCTTTTGGTTTGGTTTTGTTTTGTTTTATTAAGTACGTCCCCCCTGAAGTAATATTAAATTTGTAAATGGGGTTGGGAAACTCATGAGATTTGATTGTTGCTAAAGCAGAATTCCCTCTCAGGCTGTCCTAGCTCCAGGGCTTCATGGTTTCGTGTCTTCAATGAGAAGGAATGCAAATACAGTTTTCTGGGAAGTAAAGCATTGGACCTTAGGTAACTAAAGCAGGCAGCAGCAAGCGGCTGTCTGTAATCCTCCCAGTACCTTGGGAAAATTGTTGCTGTGATTTCCTCTTCTTATTAAAAATGAGAGTAACAATAGTAATACTATTCATCTTAAAATAACCCCAGGGCAGGGTTGGGGTGTGGAGGAGGGAGGCTGCAGGATTTTATAAGCACAGTTTACAAGTGGCAGTTTGAATCATTTTCTTTGTGCTGTAATAAAAATGAAATCATCTCCATCAAGACATAAAATTAGCCTGACATGCTGAACGGTTATTTCATTTTAATGGGTATATTATTTATTACTTCTTGAACACCAGTTTGTTCCAGAACCTTTATAGGAAACAGAATGTGGTCTGTGTTCTTCTAGACTCTTGGGTTTTTTGGGAAGGATTCTGTTTGCTGACTGGGACACTGAAGCATTTTGTCCTTGAAATACTTCCCTTAGACGTGAATTGAAGATTTCAACATGTGAGTATGATACGGAATTGTGAATGTTTAAAATGATGCAGATTTAACCCATCTGTCTTTAGAAGGATGCAACATTAACTATCAAAAGACTACACAGAGAAATATTATTGTAGACCCCTTTAGGATGTACTATTAAATAGAAAATCACTACAAAGGTAAAAATCGTCAGAGAACACTTTATATAAATTGTCCTGATTGATTAGTCAGAAAAAAAAACAAAACAATAATAATAAATGCCAGCTAATATGGGCAGATGAAAGAAACCACTGCTATGATTTCAGAGGGACGTTTGCCCCCAGAAGCAAATGGGCAAGGTCTCAGGTGAGACACTCACTAAGGGGCTAGAGCTTCACCTGAGTGTGTTGTGTGCGGGTGGGGGGGTAGGGAAGAACAGGAGATGTACACTTCAGCCCCGTTCTACCCACAGGCCTGGTGCACTTTGGCCTGCATTATATTACCTTCTTAGACTTCTGATCCTCATCTAAATTTAAATGCATATATACTTGCATATATTAAGCATATGTCCAGATGTATACATGCATATTTCATAACAATAAACCATCTGCTTCTCTGTGTGTATTGCATGAGAAGATTGGACAGGGCATAGTTCCAAGCCTGTAACAAGCATGGTTGATAGAAGTGGAGTCTTATTTCTATAATTCTGTCATAAAAGAGCCATTCCCCAAGTAGTAGTATGGTTTAAAGAGTGAACTGTGGGATTTCAAAGCTAGAGATTGGGGAAATTACTAGTTAGTAGACTCTGTCTTCCCCCGGGTGGAGAAGCTCAGAGTTCAAGCTCCCGGAAGTCCGTGTGCAGGATCTCCCGGACAGTAACTGTTTCTAAGGTCTTCTGGACAGCATTTTACCTCACTTTATTCTGTGTCCTCAGACCCCTGTAAGCTGCCCCAACCACTTCCATTTCCATCTGCTTGGCCCTGCCCATCAAGGCCCTAAGAGATACTCCCTGTCATGTGGCTGATAGGACACTTTAGATTCACAGCTTTTAATTAATTGACTTATTTATTTATTGGTGTTTTGAGACAGGTGTCCCTTTAGCTCCAGCTGGCATAGAACTTGCTGTGTAGACCAGGCTGGCCTTAGTCTCACAGAAGGTCCATCTGCCTCTGCTTCCCGTGTGATGGGATTAAAGGTCTGCACAATTATGCCTGGTCAGGTTCACATTTTAAAGTAGACTTAAAAACGATATGTTCCTCAAGTGGATGGAACTGGTGATTGAAAAGCCAAAAGGAGCCAGGGGCTCCCTCCCCTCCAAAAAAACCTGAGTGACCCTTGAGGACCAGATCCTCAACTGACCTTGAGAAAACAAAAACCTTGGTTAATCTGGGCTAACAGTGTGGCCTTAAACATCTAAAAGGAAAGTATAATCAGAAATAAATAAATAGTAAGTCCTGAGAAATTGTACTTCAGGTATAAAACTCAAGATCTTAATAAAAAGTTAACAAGTAAAAAAATATTTAAAAAAGCACAGTTGTTTAGCCTGTCTTATTGGCAAGTGCAGCTACCTTGTGGCTGCCACTGCTTTTGCCATCCTTCAAAGACGGGAGCAGACACAGCTTTTCAATTTTCCAATGTGGACTGAAGACTCATGTCTCTCCAAGAATCTTCCAAATCTTCAGTGCCAGATGGTGACTGCTGAGACATCCAGCTTGTGGACTGAGCTACTACTAGGGTTTCAGCCTCTTCAGAGTATAGACTGCCATTGTTGGACTACCCAGACTGTATCATGGAGACCAGTACAGGAGGATCATGACAGGACGTGGTGCTTACTGGACATCATTTGGTGACCAGGGGAAGGGAAAACCCGTGTGAAACACAGGGGAAGAACTGCTGGTGGTTTGGGCTTGCCAAGGAGGAGACATCAAACATGACATCTTTCAGCCTAATTTAAAAAAAAAATCTGGGGCTGGAGAAATGGCTCAGAGGTTAAGAGTGCCAACTGTTCTTGCAGAGGACCTGGGTTCAATTTCCAGCACCCACATGGTGGCTAAGAACCATCTTTATCTTTAACTCCAGTTCCAGGGGAATCCAACGCTCTCTTTCTGACCTCTGCGGCATTGCACGACACAGGTGCACCAACCTACAACCTACATGCAGACAGTACACTCATACACATAAAAATAAATGTTTAAAAAAAATCATAAGCTGAAGAGGCTAAAACCTATGATATATGTGGCATGCATATGTAAATATTTTAGAGTGATGCATATTGGAAGGAACAACAACAACAACAACAGAAAAGACTGTGCCTCAGTAAAACCTTGTCATCTTTTACAGAAAAAATATAACTCATAGATTAGCATACCATCCAAACATCTGTGTCTATACCAAAGTAATCTATCATAATAATTAGTACTGTTTGAATGCCTGTATATCTAATTGCTTGTGCTTTATTAGTAGGATTGAAAGGTTATTCCTGGACAAACTGTCAACCCATGAAAGGAAACAGCCTGAACTGATCAGAGTCCAAAACGACAGCTCCAGAGAAAGTAGACTGTTCCTGCTTCTTGCCTACCTGTGCCCCTTTTCTAAGCCTAGGGAACAATCTGAGGAAGAGGGGGCATGGTAGAACGTAAGGGCTGTGATCTATACAGCAATATAGACTGGACACTTATTTGATCAACTTGACTGTATATACAAGCTCCTCCAGCTGAATGGTGGGAGCCTTGGGCTGTGTGGGTTTGGGCATAGCTGCTTACAAATTGGTTTTACATGAAGGATGCTTGCATTCATAACATTATTTATTGTTAAAAAATGAAAAAAAAAAAAAAAGAAGACTGTGTCTGAGAACTGACTGAAACAGTGAACTTCTGCATCAAGAATTTTGAGAGAGACTGAGAAAAAGAAAAACATGTTTGGCAGAATGCATGAGCTCTGGTGGGAAGGGGGGCGGGGGGCGGGGGGGGCATGGGTCTAGATTTGATTTGTAATTTTGTATGAAATGCACAGAGCTTCAATAAAACATTGACTTTGAAAAAA
Source organism: Rhizomys pruinosus (assembly GCA_009823505.1). NCBI lineage: Eukaryota > Metazoa > Chordata > Mammalia > Rodentia > Spalacidae > Rhizomys > Rhizomys pruinosus. The sequence goes on along the minus strand of VZQC01013997.1, from coordinate 588,564 downwards.
ACAACCAATGGGTTGTGGAAGTGGATTGTACAGTGAATTATGGCTGACTTTACCCTGATGCCGTTAATAATGATAGTGGTCTGGGCTTACAGGAAGGAGTTTTCATCTAGGGAGTGCTGTGGGTAGGACTCCGCTAGTTTACAAGTGACTTCTTGTGACTGTTGCTTTCCAGAAACTGCTCTCCAGATTTAAAGAGTCAGCCTTGGGGGGCTGGAGAGATAACCTAGCAGTTAAGAGCGCCGACTGCTCTTGCAGAGGACCCGGGTTCGATCCCCAGTACCCACATGGCGGCTGAGAACCGTCCAATTCCAGGAGAACTCCAGTTCCAGGGGAATCCGACACCCTCTTCTGACCTCCGTGGCATTGCACCACACGGGTGCACAAACTGGGTGCACAAACCTGCATGCAGACAGAACAATCATACACATACAAAAATAAATAAAATTAAAAAAAAAAAAAAGAGTCAGCCTTGGGGCTGACGAGATGGTTCAGCTGATGAAGGTGCTTGCCTGGCCGCACAAGTCTGACAACCTGAGTTCAATCCCCAGAACTCACATAAAGGTGAAAGTCAAGAACTAATTCTAAGTTGTCCTAGCGTCTCCACTTGCACACCATGGCACATGTGGTCCCTCCACAAACACACACACACACACACATACACACACGCACATCATATTCACACATACTACTACTACTACTAATAAAAATGTCAGTCTCAGAGCTAGGCATAGTGGTGCATGCTATTCACTCAGGAGGCGGAGATAAGCAGATGAGGAGTTCAAGTTCAAGATCATCCTTGGCTTGGCTACATTGCGAATTTGAAGTCAGCTGGGGATACACAAGACCCTATCTGAAAAAGTCCAAAAGAAAAGTAGCCATGGTGTATATGAAAGAGCAAGGAGCCGACTGTGGCCTACTGAGACTTCAGTTCCTTGCTGGAATATTCCAGCATTCTGAGAAGTGTAGCTTGTCACGGGTCTTCAGTCCACATCAAAAGACCAAAGAATCTAGAATCTGCTGTCAGTGGAGGATGGTGGAGCGGCTGCACAATGCAGCCCCGGGGGGCAGTGGAGACCGGCACTTGCTCAGCAAGACCTGAAGACAGACAGGCAGACTGCTTGCACCTCTGGCCTCTGGAGCTGGAGCACCCATTGGAAGTTGCCGCCCACTCTGAGAGCAGGTCTTCCCTCCCCATTTATTCCTTTCTGGAACATTCTCACAGACACTGCTCAGAGGTGTGTCTCCTAGGTAATTCCAGACTCTGTCAAGTTGACACTCAAGTTGAGACAGGCCCAGTGCCTAGTGGTGGAAGCCTATACAATAGAGGCTGTTCTCAGGCTAAGCACAGGAAGCAGAGTGCTCAGGGCTGGACTCCTCTGCAGGTATAACTTTCAGAGGCCGGCCTCTAGTGGCCCACCTCTGCCAGCTAGACTCCCCTTTAAAGGCTCCACAGCCTTCAAAAGAGTATCACAGGCTAGGGACCAAGTGCTGAGAACACGGCCCTGTGGCCTTTTCTGAACCAAAGCACAGCCCTCTGCTGTGCATCCTGTTAAGGTTTTAAGTTCTTATTTTACATGTGGGTCATAGTGTCCAAAAGTTAAAAAAAAAACAACTGTTAAAACTTATAGCACCACTGTTTTCTAAATTTCTACAGTCTCAAGATTGCTTTGTGTCCTTCTGTGACCAGATAGTCAGTGTCTAGAGGTAATGGTTGGGTTCATTTTCTTAGCCAATAAAATAATTTAAAAACGAGAAAGATCCCAGGCACAGCAGACAGGCAAGGAGTTCGAAAGATGAGGATGTGTGCACGCATTCACAGCCTCACACAGAGAGAATTACTCTCTGTGAGTGGAGGGGGACCAAAAAAAAAAAACCCAAACCCAGAGAAGAGCTTAGGCCTTTTAAGCGGTTTTGTTGATAAACCGCTCATAAGGGCAGAGCTCTAAGCTGCCAGGCCTGGCCTTGGTCTTATCTAAACTGGTCTGGACCACTAAGCTGGAAAAGGGGCCCTATTGGTGGGAGAAAAAAAAAAAACTACTAGAGCTTTGTCTGGAACCAAGAAGAAGCAGAAACTGTGTTATCTTTAGTGGCCCTGTCTGCTTATTAGGGATTTCGTCCCTTATACTGTGAAGTCTTATTCAGGTCTTCATGTGACCCTCCACCTCTGCCCACCCCCCAATACACAGGTCTTAGATGTAAGTAAGGTATTCAAATTCTTTTTTTTTTTTTTTTGAGACAGGGTCTCCCTGAAGCCCCAGCTGGCCTGGAACTCACTCTGTAGACCAGGCTGGCCTTGAACTCACAGAGATCTGCCTGCCTCTGCCTCCTGAGTGTTGGGATTAAAGGCATGCCTCACCACCGTAGTATTCGAGTTCTGAAAGAAAGACTTTCATTTGGAATCTGGATTTATCTCTTCCCAGCCCTGTGCTTTAGGAAGCTGCTTGACCTTTTTAAGCATCATCTGTAAATTGCAGAATAATCGGGGCTTTGCATGAAATCAGTGAAGAAGCAGCAGCTGCCCCTGCCCTCCAAATTGAATGACTTCACGTGAAAGCTTAGTGTAGTATCCTGCTAACACACTTGTACAATAGAATATCTACGCCCATTCATAACACTGGGGATGTTGGCATAATTAACGAGTTCTTCTAAAGAGTTCTTGAAACTGCCCAGCTCCCTGTGAGATGGAGCTTCTTATCTTGAGAAAACAATAAACATCTGGATGGTGAGATAGATTCCAAAACTACCTCGACAGGCCAGAGCAGGATTCCTTAACCTGGACTCACAGTCATTGAACTCGGGACTGTGAATGTGTGTGAAGCTGGGAGGCGCCAAGGCCGAAAGCCAGCTTTGCTGTTTCTTTGTGGGCCTGGCTGGCAACAGCAAGCATGCTCGTCCCGCTGAGTTCAGCTGCAGGGGACTTCTGCTCCCTGCCCTTCATGAGCAGCACATATAAATCAGATGTAAGTGCTTCATTATAGGGGGCTGCAGAGAGGGCTTGGTGGTTAAGAACACTGGCTGTTCTTTCAGAGGACCTGGCTGGGTCCAGTTCCCAGCACCCGCATGGCAGCTAACAATTGTCTATAACTCCAGTTCCAGTGGATCGAATGACATCTCCTGACCTCCGTGCACATTGTAAGTTGTGGGTGTACTTACACATATGCAGGCAATACTCTTATACACATAAAATAAAAGTAATAAAACATTTAGAAAAAAAAGCTTCATTATAATCCTCAACTCAGGGCTAGGTGTGGTGGTACACACCTTTAATCCCAGCACCCAGGAGGCAAAAACAGTTGGATCTCTGTGAGCTCGAGGCCAGCCTAGTCTACATAGCCAGTTCCAGGCCAGATGGAGCTATAAGGAGACCCTGTCTCAAAACAGAACAACCCCTGGCACTGGAGTTATGGATGGTTGTTAGCTGCCAAGTGGGTGCTGGGATTCAAACCTGGGTCCTCTGCAAGAGCAGCCAGTGCTCTTAACCACTGAGCCATCTCTCCAGCCCCTAAGTTTTTGATTCTTTTTTAAAATATGTTTTTAAATTAATTTATTATTTTTTATGTGTATGCGTGTACTGTCTGCATATAGGTTGGTGCACCCATATCGTGCAATGCCACAGAGATCAGAAGAGGGCATCAGATTCCCCTGGAACTGGGGCTAAAGACGGTTCTTAGCTGCCATGTGGGTGCTAGGGATTGAACCCGGGTCCTCTGCAAGAGCAGTCAGCCCTCTTAACCACTAAGCTATCTCTCCAGCCCCTAAGTTTTAGATTCTTAATTGTTAAAGTTGGAACTGCTGACCCAAGCCACCATGCTCTGCTTCCTTGATGCTCTTTAAGCACATCTGGCAGTCTCCTGCCCAGGCCCTTTGTACCAGTGTTTCTGTGCTTGGGATACTCTTCCCTAGTCTCTGCATGACCTCTTCCTGAGCCATCTGCAGGCCTCTGCACACTTTCCACTGAGGCTCTGCCATCTAACCCATTTACATTGCCACACCCTCCTCTCCTTTACTACTTCCCTTTATCACTAACTGAGCACTTATTTTTCCCATTAACAATAGTTCATCAGATCTGAGATTACTAGAAGAAATTATCATATATAAGATTGTGTTTTTTTTTATTTTTCTCTATGTGTATGAATGTACTGTCTGCATGTAGGTTTGTGCACCCGTGTCGTGCAATGCCGTGGAGGTCAGAAGAGGGTGTCGGATTCCCCTGGACCTGGAGTTCTCCTGGAATTGGAGTTTCAGACAGTTCTCGGCTGCCATGTGGGTGCTGGGGATCGAACCCGGGTCCTCTGCAAGAGCAGTCAGTGCTCCCAACCACTAGGCCATCTCTCCAGCCCCCTATAAGATTGTTTTTAAGTAAAAACACTTGTTGCCAATTACAATATAAAGTGATGCTATAGAACAACTTAAGAGATATGAATGTGAAACCCTATGTGAAACATGGCATCTTTGTCATTGTATTTCTCTCTCTTGCTAAAAAAAATGCAGATTCCTTATGGACACAGAATTTTGTGTGTTTGGCTCAGGACTGTAATACTTAATACATCGTGGATATTTGGTAGACATCAATTGAATGACTATTAAAGAACTAATGGAAAAGTGAACAAAGATCAGCCCTTTCATCAGGAGAGTGTCTGTTCTAATTGTTCTAGCAGATTGGAATCTAATAAGGAAAGGTATGTGGAGGGTGTCAGCGTTTGCTTTGCAAGTCCCTGAGATTTCCAGCCTGCAGATGAGAGGCAGATGCTAACTGCATAATCTTTGCTTGAATCCATGCAACAGCTGCTGTCTGACCTCCCTGCCTGGCTTGCTTGAAGTCTTCTCCGTCCCTAGATCTTTATGGAAGCCACATACTAACCAGGTACTAACTCAGCTCAAGCTCCAGATCCTCAGAGAGAGGTTCCAAGACTGCTCAGTTTATCAGAAGTGGCCACAGCCAGCTCCCTACAAATCCTCTAGGATTTGTCCCACCCTCTGCTTTTTCTCCTTTGAATGTGTCATCTCCACTCCCACCCCCACCCCCAGAATGCAATCCCATTCAAAAGGAGCCAAAGGAGCATTCAGGCCCACAGCAGTGTCTGCCACACATGAAGTACCCCTTCATCGAAAGAACAAATATGCAAAGAGTATCAGGTCCCTTAAAAACTACTCCCTCCCACCCTGACCTAAAACACTTCTGTGGTGTCGCCCTACTAACGTCATTTATTTGATTAGATTTATAAAACACCTGTGACAATAGAGCAGCGAAAACATTAGGCACGGGCCATCCATTAATACCGTAATAAGTACTTCTTTGTCTGATTGACTGGTCTTTATCTAATTAAGAACAGCCTGAGGCATGGAGAGATGTTGGTTGATAGAGTAAAGCCAGCAGTTCAGAGGGAGGAGCTGGATTCTCAGGACCTGGTGTAAGAAGGGGCGCTGGGAAGAATTAAAAGGCTGAGTGTGACCTCCTTAACATTTCACTTAGAATTTAAGCCCAAGGGCTGGTGTACACTTACTCTATTCTACCTGCACTTGCCTTGTGACTTTCCTTCAGACAGTGAAGAAACAATGTTCTCTGTGTATTGAACTTATCTCCTTTATCTTTATTTTTAATTGCGTGTGTGTGTGTGTGTGTGTGTGTGTGTGTGTGTGTGTGTCCAAGCAGGTATCCAAGGAGGCCAGAAGAGAGGCGACAGATCACCTGGAGCTGGAGTTACAGCTGGTTGTGAACCCCTGACATGAGTGCTGGCAACTCATGCTCTCAACTGCTGGGCCGATCTCTCCAGGCCTTAATTTATCTTTTTACAAAAAAGGAATGTTATTAGTGTTATTCAATCCTAAACCTAAATTTTTTCTGTCTGTGATTGCCTTGCTCCAGTTGTCCTCAGAGATCTTCGTAATAGGCCACTGAAAATAAGAAGCTATCAGGCATGTTTGCTTTGGGTGGGGAGGACTCTAATCAGCCGGGCGTGGTTGGGCACGCCTTTAATCCTAGCACTTGGGAGGCAGAGGCAGGCGGATCTTTGTGAGTTCAAGGCCAGCCTGGTCTACAGAGTGAGTTCCAGTACAGCTGGAACTACAAGGAGACCCTGTCTTGAAAAGACAAAAAAAAAAAAAAAAAAAGAAACTCTAATCAGAATGTGGAGGCAAACCAGCCAAACTCCTTCGTTTCCAGCCTCCTCCGTTCTGTCCAGTTACGGACCCAGATGCTCACAAGCCAAATTCACAAAACTTTAGTTCGTTTTATGATTTATTCGTAAAATAAATGATCTCACTCTCTCTTTTCTCTGTCTCTGTCTCTGTCTCTCTCGACAGAGTCTCATGTAGCCCAGGATGGCCTTGAACTCCTGCCCCTCCTGCCTCTACCTCCTGGGTGCTAAGATTATGCACCTGGTTTAATTCCTTTTCCCCCCAGTAACTGAAAATTCCCAATGAGAGGACTTCTTTTGAATACCTGAGAATCTAGGCGTACATCTATTTTTAAATATAATACTTGTATTAATTCTTTGAGAACTTCATCCAAGGCGTTGTGATGATTCTCCCACCCACTCCTTCCACCAGCATCCCCCAGATCTATTCTAGCCATCCCCTCCCAGAATCCATGTCCTTTCTCAAAATCCGAGTCCAATTTGTGCTGTCCACACGCTCTTGGGTGTGGGGCCCTCCACTGGAGAGCACTAAACCTACCAGGAACCACACCCTGAAAGAAAACTGACTGTCCCTCCCCCAAGCCAACAACTGGTAACAGCTAGTCAAGTCTGGTTTGGGAGCTTGTGAACCCCGCCCCCTCCAGGAAGCATGCCTTTGGTTTGTATGTTCACTGCAGATCTCACAACCTCAGGGTAATTTCCCTGCACCTTTCAGTGACTTGTGTTTTCTCGCCTGTAGTATTATTATGCCTGTCATCTCCTAAGGACCATTACAGCCTGTGGCCTAGGCCTGGATTATCTAACATTCAATGAGAAACTGAAAGAACGAGGGGGCAGGGAGAGAGGAAAGAAGGGAGAGATGAGGGAGTGAAAGGAGGGAGGGGGGGAGAGGGAGGATTTAAAAGGTAGGGATAACTGTGCTTAGTCAGGGATAGAGATCTCAACACTTTAAACACCAATAACTCAATACTTATCAAAACCTGGTTAGCCAAGTGTGGTGCTCAACCTCCTGAAGCAAGACGACGGTGAGTTTATGGCTAGCCTTGGCTACATAGTGGGACCCTGTTATAAACCCCCCATAAAACCAAGCAGTTAAAACCCCACAGTGTACAAATGTACCAAAATGAAAATTATTCCAACTTTAAAAATAGTTTGCAAAGTCCTAGAATGTGATTTGTGATTAATCATGTGCTACGGGTGAATTTTTCTGGGATCTTTGAGGGATGATTTTGATGTCTGAGAGATTACTCAGCCAGGTGTGGGGGCTCTCTTCCATAATCCCAAAACCTGGAGGCTGAGGCAGGAGGATTGCCAGGAGTTCACAATTGGGCTCCACAGAAATATCCAGGACTGTAGAGTGAGATCTTGACTCAAACAGACAAACAAAACGTAAAAAATAGATTATTCAAATTTTAAGCAAAGTAACAAGTTCTAATAAATGGCTCTGGAGTAAAGTATTAAATTCAACTTCCTGGGGCTGGAGAGATGGCCTAGCAGTTAAGAGCGCCGACCACTCTTACAGAGGACCCGGGTTCGATCCCCAGCACCCATATGGCGGCCGAGAACCGTCTGAAACTCCAATTCCAGGAGAACTCCAGTTCCAGGGGAATCTGACACCCTCTTCTGACCTCCGCGGCACTGCACGACACGGGTGCACAAACTTGCATGCAGACAGTACATTCATACACATAAAGAAATAAATAAAATTAATAAAAAAATTTAAAAAAATTCAACTTCCTAATATTTAAAGTTCAGGAATTAATAACAACCCAATTTAAGGGCCATCAATTAAGGTTTAATCTCCTTTCCAGATAAAATGAACTCCTTTGAACACCTTAAGTTCTATTTGTAATTTTAAATTATTGATTTCCTTTTCAACACTGTAAATGGTCTAACAAGCCTTCCTGTCACTAAATAAACCATAAATATAATACATAAATTTACATGTATAATGAACTTTAATATCTCCTAACTATTGTATTATGCATGCCAACTAAAACAATTTTTATGAATTACAAGTCTAAATCCATTAACCATTATGTTTTCACTAGGGTACTTAAGGACTGATTTGTTAAGTATAATCATCCAAATTGCAAACACAGAAAGTACAAAAAATACTAAGTATACACAGATTTCTTTCTTTTTGGCATCTTCAGCTTATGATTTTTTAATTATTATTATTTTTTTCTTTATTAGGCTGAAAGATGTCATGTTTTTACTTAAGGGAATTGTTTGAAGGCTCCTCCTTGGCAAACCCAAACAACCATCAGTCCTGCCCTTGTGCTCCACACTGGAGTTTTCCCTTCCCATGGTCACCAAATGAGGTCCAGTAACCACTGCATCCTGTCTTGATCTTCCTGTACTGGTCTTGGTGATACAGCCTGGGTAGTCCAACAATGGCAGTCTATACTCTGAAGAGGCTGAAACCCCAGTAGTTGCTCAGTCCACAAGCTGGATGTCTCAGCAGTCTGCATCTGGCGCTGAAGGTTTGGAGGATTCGTGGAGAGACCTGAGTCTTCAGTCCATATTAGAAGGCTGAAAAGCTGTGTCTCATGTCTTTGAAGGATGGCAAAAGCAGTGGCAGCCACAGGATAGCTGCACTTGCCAGTAAGACAGGCAAAACAACTGTGCTCTTTTTTTAAATTTTGTTTGGTTTTGCTTTTTGTCTTTTTACTAAGATCTCAAATTTTATACCTGAAGTACAATTTCTCAGGCCTTACTATTTATTTCTGGTTATACTTTCCTTTTGGATGTTTAAGGCTACACAGTTAGCTCAGATTAACCAAGGTTTTTGTTTTCTCAAGGTCAATTGAGGATCTGGTCTCAGCAGTCACTAAGGTTTTTTGGGGGGAGCCCCTGGCTCCTTTTGACTTGTAAATGTATGGAACTAGAAGATATTATGTTAAGTGAAGTAACAGAGTCCCAGAAAAACGAATGATGAATGGTATCCCTGTGGATGCTAGCACCAAGTACCTAGTTGTAAGGCAGACTGAGTAATGTTAATGTTAGATTCCTCCTGATCTGAAAACAACTGTGCTCTTATATTGTGAATCCCTTAACAGGTTCTAGAATTAACCTGCCATTTATTTTCAGACTTTGGAATTTTTGGTATATAGGTGGAGGGTATATATATTTAGAGTAATATAAAATATAAAATCATATATATATATAAATTTAGAGTAATATAAAATCAAAAGAATGAGAAAAAAACTAGTGTGTCATGACATTTGTGTCTAACCACAGTATTTATTTTATGGGAGTGCTTCTTAGTATTTCTTATACAAGGCTGCTTGAACTTTTGTCCAAGCCTTTTCTAAAATATTATAGAGTAGTTAAAAGTATCAGGGTGGTGTCACTTTAGCCTTTCTGGATGCTTAACGACCATACTTAATGCCCATAATTTGGCTGAGGGTCTTAAGGGATAACTTTGTTCCTTGCCCTCAGAGGTCATCTCAGTCCCAGGGGACTATATGCATGGGGGCATCTCTTGAAATGGCCTGCCAATGTGAGTCACCAGTCTTCCTGTGCAGGGAGGTCTTGGAGATCCACTAATGGGACTTCAGCTAGTGTCCAGTCTATAAAGAGGAAAGTCTGCTCATGCTTCAAAAAGGGAAGCCTGGTCTAGCAAGACCTGACTTTGTCCTTGAGTGGATGGAACTGATAAATGAAAAGCCAAAAGGAGCCAGGGGCTCCCTCCCCCTCCAAAACCAGAGTGACCCCTGAGGCCCAGATCCTCAACTGACCTAGAGAAAACAAAACCTTAGTTAATCTGGGCTTACTGTGTGGCCTTAAACATCCAAAAAGAAAGTATAACCAGAAAAAAAAATGTATCAGGCTGGTGTAACTTAGCCTTTTTTGGACACTTAATGACCATACTTAATGCCCATACCAATTTGGCCAAGGGTCTTAAAGGATAACTTTGTTCCTTGCCCTTAGAGGTCAACTAAGTCCCAGGGGACAATGCATGGGGGCATTTCTTGAAATGTCCTGCAAATGTGAGTCACCAGTCTTCCTGTGCAGGGAGGTCTTAGGGATCCACTAATGGGATTTCAGCCAGTGTCCAGTCTATCAAGAGGAAAGTCTGCTCATGCTTCAAAAAGGGAAGCCTGGTCTAGCAAAACTTGACTTTGTCCTCGAGTGGATGGAACTGGTAAATAAAAATACACAGATTTCTTAGCACAAAATGTGTTAATGCCATGAAAAACTTTTTAATCTTCTTTGAATTGAAAGCTGTTTAGCCACTAAGGATGTGATTACACGTTGGGAGACCGCATCTCCCAGAGGTTTCCATATTGTCCTTCTAGCGTGTTGAAGCTTTGTAAGGATCAGGGACAAGGCCAAGCCAGACCCAGTCCTTGTTTCTGACATGGAAGGATCTGCAACAAAGATCTCATGGCTGAGCAAAAGGTGGTCACTTCACCAAAGACCTTAGAGTTGTTGCATGTTTGTACTGTACTTCCAAATTATACTAAGATTTGGAATATTCACTCCTGAAACTATTTTCTGTGACTAGACTTTGTATTTCTTTAGCCTTTGAGATGTTTCAGTGTGTGTGTGTGTGTGTGTGTGTGTGTGTGTGTGTGCATATGTGTGTGCATGTGTGTGTGCATGTGTGTGTGCAGAGACACGTGTGTGTAGAACAGGGAGCAACTTTGTGGAGTGGCTTTTCCTTCCAGCCTTTCAATGAATGCAGACCCTCAACCTTGCATGGCTTTTACCCACTAAGCCATCTCACAGGCCATAAATGTTTGGGGGTTTTGATTAATTTGGGGGGCATTGGTGTTTTGTTTTGTTTTGTTTTCTTGAGACAGGGTCTCCCTATAGCTCTTGATGACCTGAACCTCAGTATGTAGACCAAGCTAGCCTTGATCTCGCAGAGATACACCTGCCCCTGCCTCCTGAGTGCTGAGATTAAAGATGTGTGCCACCATACCTGGAATTGATTAAATAATTTTTGTATTTAAATGTTTGGGTTATCATGTACAGTATTAGGTTTCATTATAGCATTTTCAAACAGAATTGGTTGATTTTCCCCTGTCACCCTCTTCACCCCCTTGTACCTTCCACCCACACAAAGCCTCCTCTCCATGCTCACATCACGAATGTCCTCTCACCCCCAAGGCTCTTTCCCTCTCTTGTGGACTCCTTTGTAGCTTCATAGCCTGCACCCACATTCGCGCCGACTTACATACGTGTAGACGTTATAAGCTGCGATCTGCATATAAGGAATGAGATGGGATTTTTGACTTTCTGAGTCTGGGTCACCTTGATTGATAAAACACTTTCCAGATCCATCTGTTTTCCTATAGGTCTCACGATTTCATTTTTCTTTACAGCTGAATAAAATCCCAGTTCGGGCTGCATTGATGTTATTCATTCGTCTGTAGATGGACGTCCGGCTGGTTCCGTTTCCTGGCTGCTGTGAATAGGTCAGCAATGTACGTGGGTGTGCAGGGACCTCTGGGGTGGGCTACAGAGCGCTTTGGGCATATTCCGAGGTGAGGTCCAGCTGGGTCATAGGGAAATTCTCGTTTTAACTGTCTGAGGAAGCTTCACAGTGATGTCTATCGTGACTGCTCTCTTCCCCCACCTCTTCACCAGCAGTTGTCTCTTGTCTTGATGGCAGCCATTCCTGACTGGATGAGATGGACTCTCAAAGTCCTTTAAATTCGGATTTCCGCCGGGCGTGGTGGCGCACGCCTTTAATCCTAGCACTCGGGAGGCAGAGGCAGGCGGATCTTTGTGAGTTCGAGGCCAGACTGGTCGACAGAGTGAGTTCCAGGACAGCTGGGACTACAGGGAGACCCTGTCTCTGAAAAGACCAAAAAAAAAAAAAAAAAAAAAAATTCGGATTTCCCTGGTGTATAAGGATGTTGAATGCTATTTTATGGACATTTTGCAGCCATTTATGTTTCTTCTTTGGATCTGTCAGTTCATTTCATTGGCCTGCTTGTTGACTGGCAGATCTGTGTGTGTGTGTGTGTGTGTGTGTGTGTGTGTGTGTGTGTGTATGTGCATTTAATTTTTATAATTCTTTATGTATTCTAGATATTTACACCCTGTCTGAAGCATAGTTTGCAAAGCTCTTCGTCCACCTTGTGAGCTATATATCTGTCTTTTGATGGTTTCTTTTGCTATGCAGAAACTTATCAAAATCCTTTCCAGAAAGGTCTTGCCTGTACTTTTAATTTGAGGTATAATTCCTGTCTTTTCTTTTTAGTAGTTTTAGCATTTCTGATTTTGTATTCAGGGTTTTGATTCATTTTGAATTTATTTTGTGCAGTGTGAGAGATATGAACCTAATTTCATTTTCTACAAAGGTGTCAAAATAAGCTTAGTCAACAATGGTGCTGATAAAATTGATATCCACTGGTTTGAAGTTTTTAAAGTCAAATTCCTACATTCTTTTCAAATATTTTTATGTTTTTGAACCATCCAACTCTTTTTAAAAATATATATTTATTGATGTTTTCTGTATTTCATACATCATTTCTCAGTCCAATTTAGATACATTCCCTTCTCCATGTCCCCCACCCCACCCCAGTTCATGCGTTCTGCCTTACATTTCTTGCATCTTTTTCTCAGTTTCAGTTCTTTGACCCTGTCCTTTTGTTGTTGTTGTTCCCTCCCATTTGTATTGCTCCAAAATATGCCCATATATACATCACATATATGCCAAAATTATGACCTCTGAAAATAAACTTGTGGTGGTTTGAATGAGTGTCCCCCATAGGCTCTAGGTATTCAGACATTTGTCTCCAGTTGGTGGTGCTATTTCTGGAGGTCTTAGAAGGTGTGGCCATGCTGGGGGAAGTGTGTTGCTGGGGGCAGGCTTAGTGAGTTTAAGAAGCCTCATGGTATACAGTTGCCCTCCTCTCTGTTTCCTGTGCTCTTTGCGAGATGTGACCCTCGGTTTGCTGCTCCAGATCCAGCCGACACGCCTCCTGCCACAATGGACTCTAATTCCTTGGAACCGCCAATCGTAAGCTCAAATAAACTCTTCCTTTTATAAGTTCCTTGGTCTGGTGTTTTATCACAGCAACAGAAAACTGACTAATACAGTTATTGGTACCAGAAGTGGGGTGTTGGCTGTGAAGAACCTGACCATGTGTATGTTTGGAGAAGTGTGGAAGACTTTGGAACTTTGGGCTGGAAAGGCTGTTGACTATTATAAGCAGAGCTTAAAGGGCCATTCTAGTGGAGGCCTGGAAGAAAGCATGGCTGCAAAAGATGTGGTCCCAGGGGAAAATAAAGACTTAGGCAGCAACCAGGATATTTTGATAAAGAGTCTGGCAGCAGTTTGCCCACAGCCCAGATGCTTGCCTGATGCTAAGTTGAAAAGCAGTGGACTGATGTCTTTGGCGGAGGATATTTCAAGACAGCCTAATGTAGAAATGGTGGCGTGGCTTTTAATGGTGAATATTATACAGATCTACAGTGAAAAAGAGCAGATGGAGCAGAAAGAAATGCAAAATGTACAGTTTGGCTCTGATAACTGCACTAGGAAGATTAAAGGTGGGGCCAAGGCATGTGAAGGAGAGGTTGGATCTGAAAACTGCACTAGGAAGATTAAAGGTGGGGCCAAGGCTTGTGAAGGAGAGTTTCCTTTTGATAAGGAGTTTAAAGTGATTAAGGAAGGGCTTCGAGATTTACAAGTAAACAAAAGAATCAGTACCTTCAGGGCAAGACCACACCCAGCTAATCCTCCAGCAAGTCCAGGGCAGAGAAAAGTAGCAAATGTGGTTGAAATGGGCCAGGGTCTGGCCCGAACTTGCAGCCAGATTCGGCAATTTCATTCACGTGGTGCTGGCTTTAGAGACATGAAGTTTGCAAGAGTGAAGGGGTCATCAGCTCTTCCTCCACGGTTTCAGAGAGCCAAAGAGGCCAGGAAGAGTACAGCAGGGGTGTCCCTGAATAAAGAAGGCCGTGATAGGCCACTGCGTGAAGCTGTGAGTATGAAGCCTGGTTGGCAGCGGAGACCCCAAGAAGACTTTCGAGATGCCAGACCTGTGAGATATTTGCCAAGGAGAGCTGCATACGGGGAGTGGTACCAGCCTAAGAAAGAGATGTATGTTGCAAGCAAAGCTGGAAGAGCTGAGCCGTGTAAGCCCTTTGGAAGTCAAGTCCCAGAAGTCGCATGTGGAGCTACAGGACTTGGCGTTTGCCCTGCTGGTTTTCGGTCTTGTTTTGGTCCAGTATTTCCTCACTATGCCTCTATTCCTCCCTTTTGGAATGGGAATGTGTATTCGGTTCCACTGTACATTGGGAGTATGTAATTTGCCTTTTGATTTTACAGGAGCTTACAGTTAAGAGATTGGCCTGAGTCTCAGAAGAGACTTTGGACTGTGGACTTTTGAATGACATTGAAACTGGTAAAGACTATGGGGACTTTTAAGGTTGGACTAAATGCGTTTTGCATTTTATATGGTCAGGAGCCTATGGGGGCCAGGGAGTGGAATGTGGTGGTTTGAATGAGTGTCCCCCATAGGCTCTAGGTATTCAGACATTTGTCTCCAGTTGGTGGTGCTGTTTCTGGAGGTCTTAGAAGGTGTGGCCATGCTGGGGGAAGTGTGTTGCTGGGGGCAGGCTTAGTGAGTTTAAGAAGCCTCATGGTATACAGTTGCCCTCCTCTCTGTTTCCTGTGCTCTTTGCGAGATGTGACCCTCGGTTTGCTGCTCCAGATCCAGCCGACACGCCTCCCGCCACAATGGACTCTAATTCCCTGGAACCGCCAATCGTAAGCTCAAATAAACTCTTCCTTTTATAAGTTCCTTGGTCTGGTGTTTTATCACAGCAACAGAAAACTGACTAATACAAAACTGTATGTTAATTCCAAAATATGTTTAGGAGTTCACATTTTTCCCTTTCATTTTATATTACTCTAAAATATGAATACATACCCTCCACCCACAATTACAAAGTCTGAAAATAAGTGGCAAGTTAATTCTAGAGCCCGTTAAGGGATTCACATTATAACAGCACAGTTGTTTTCAAATAAAAAGAAATATAACACTAATGTTGCTCAGCTTGCATTTCAACTGGGAATTTGTCACTAGCATCCACAAATGAGGGACACCATTTATCATTTGTTTTTCTGGGACTGTGTTACTTCACTTAGCATAATATCTTCTAGTTCCAACCATTTACCTGAAAAGTTCATGATGTCATCTTTCTTTACTGCTGCATAGAATTCCATTGTGTAGATGTACCACATTTTCTATCCACTCGTAGGTTGAGGGACACTTGGGTTGCTGCCAGCTCTTCGCTGTTGTGAAGAGAGCAACAATAAACATAGCCGTGCATGTATCTCTGGGATAGGATGAGTCTTGTGGGCGTGCACCCAGGATTGGTACTCTTATTACCAAGCCATTGATTTATGACAAGGCCTCATGATTCGTCTCTTATGTGATAGCTTCTAAGAGTATCAAACAAACCTGACAAATCTCCTTCTAAAATATGTATTGCCCCTATTCTAGTCTGTTTCTCTAATGCTGTGACAAAATACTCTGACCAAAACCGACTTGGAGAGGAAGAGGTTGATTTTGCCTTTAGTTTACAGTGGAGGGGAGCCAAGGCAGGAATTCAGAGCAAGAACCAAAGGACAGACCACGGAGAGCACTGCTGACTGGCTTGCTTCCCTGGCCTGGGCTCAGCCTGCTTTCTTATACAACCCAGGACCAACTGCCCATGGGTGGCACCACCCACAGTGGGCTGGACCCTCCCACATCACTCAACAATCAAGACGATGCCCCACAGACATGGCCACAGGCCAGTCCAATGGAGGACATTCCTCAGTTGAGGTTCCCTCTACCCAGGAGTGTCAAGTTGACAGCTGAAGCTGTCCAGCACAAGACCCTAAATAGTTAGAGGTAAGCCTAGAAATACGTTCAAGTGCAGAATTCTAATGTAGCTGGGGGGGGTCATTTCTCCTCTTGAGTCTTGCAGTAGAGTCTCCTCCTGCTCCTTCTCGCGGCTGGACGAGAGGCATTTTCATCGTGGTGATGTGCTGTGACAAAATTCCTGGCAGAAGCAGCTTAAGGTAGTGTTTATTCTGGCTCGGGGTTTAAGAAAGAATATAGTCTGTCACAGCAGGGTCAGCACAGGTGTCAGGAAAGGGAGGCAGCTGCTCACGTTGTATCCATAGTCAGGAAGCAGGAAGAGATGAACTTTGGTTTCCACTCCCTTTCTGTTTTCTATTCAGTGCAGAACTCCAGCCCATGGGATGGTCCTGTCCACATTCAGGGTGGGCTCCTCTCCTCAGTTAAACCTCCTAAATTCTGGTTTTTGCTTTTGTTTTGTATTTGTTTTGTTTTTTGTCTTTGAGACAGGGTCTCCCTATAGCCCCAGCTGGCCTGGAACTCACTCTGCACCAGGCTGGCCTTGAACTCACAAAGATCTGCCTGCCTCTGCCTCCCAAGTGTTAAGATTAAAGGCATGCACCACAACGCCTGGCCTAAAGATGGTTCTTAGCTACCATGTGGGTGCTGGGAATTGGACCCGGGTCCTCTGAAAGAGCAGTTGGTACTCTTAACTGTTGAGCCATCTCTCCAGCCTCAAACCTCCTAAATTCCGAATCTCATCAAGTTGACCATAAAGATAAATGTTCATGATAACATTATTCTACTTAAGCTTTGTATGAGGGATGACATGTTGCATTATTGAACAAGAAGATAAGGTGCTGAATTTATAACCCTTCCATGTGGCTTTAGCCCCTGAGATCTTTGAGTCCTAAATAACATTAAAGAATGGATTCTTGGGGCTGGAGAGATGGCTCAGTGGTTAAGAGCACCAACTGCTCTTGCAGAGGACCCGGGTTCAATTCCCAGCACCCATATGGCAGCTAAGAACCATCTTTAACTCCAGTTCCAGGGGAATCCAATGCCCTCTTCTGACCTCCGCAGCATTGCATGACACGGGTGCACCAACCTACATCCAGACAGTACATTCGTACACATAAATAAATAAATAAAATTAAAAATATTTTTAAAAGTTCTTTAAAAAAGCCCAGGGAACAAACTGCGGAAGAGGAGGCGTGGTAGATTGTAAGGGCTGCGGAGAGATAGGGGTGAATCATGAGACTACAGGAATATAGTCTGGACTCCTGATTGATCAACATGCCTGTGCATATAAGCTTCTCCAACTGGACTATGGGAACCTTGGGTTGTTCAAAAATTTGGACATAGATACTTGCAAAATGCACCAATTACCTAATTGTATGACATACTGAATAGCATCAATGTTATCTGCAAACAACTGTGTCATTATATTGTAGAATCCCTTAAAAATAAAAAAAATTAAAATTAAAAAAAAAAAGAAAAACAAACGACGAATGGTATCCCTCATCTGTGGATGCACTATGTGCCATTCCTGTTGTAAGTATTTCTTGTGCAAGGCCCCCT
>VZQC01013997.1:484322-570145 GCA_009823505.1 Rhizomys pruinosus | reverse complement strand
TATTTTTTGGTGTTTTCAAGACAGGGTCTCCCTATAGCCCCAGCTCTCCTGGAACTCGCTCTGTAGACCAGGCTGGCCTTGAACTCACAAAGATCCGCCTGCCTCTGCCTCCCAAGTGCTAGGATTAAAGGCGTGCACCACCATGCCCGGCTTAACCCATTTATTTGTGTGTTAAGCGTGGGCATATATCTGGGCACGCACTGAGGTCAACTTGTGGGCAGTCACTTCTCTCCTGTTATCCTGTGGGTCCTAGAGATTGAACTCAGGTCCTCAAGCTTGGTGGCAGGCACCGTTACCCACCAAGCTGTCTTACTGGCTCAATCCTATCATTCAAAAATTATTTTATTTATTTAATTGTGTGTATTTATTTATTTAAATCATATGTACATCTGTGCCATGGTGTATGTGTAAACCCAGGTCAAAGGGTTGGTTTCGAGGAGGAGGAGGAGAAAACTTTAGGTATAGTCATGCACCAAATGGGCATACTTACTAGTCCTCAGGCTCAAGACTGTCTAGACCAAGACTGGTTCTCTCTGTATACCTTTATAACATAAATATTGCATTTCTTTCTTTCTTTTTTTGTTTTTTTTGTTTTTTTTTTCCAGACAGACAGGGTCTCCCTGTAGCCCCAGCTGGTCTGGAACTCACTATGGAGCCCAGGCTGCCAGGCTGGCCTTTAACTCACAGAGATCCACCTGCCTCTGCCTGGCACTAAAGACGGTTGTTAGCTGCCATGTGGGTGCTGGGAATTGAACCTGGGTCCTCTGCAAGAGCAGTCAGTGCTCTTAACCTCTGAACCATCTCTCCAGCTCTAATATTGCATTCTTGAGCCATTAAAAAGTTGTACTATAGTGTTGGGAGTTTTCAGTTTGTAAATATATAAGCTTTGGTTTTTTTAGGACTAGAAGAAATAATATGTTGTTAATAATTTTTCCTTTAGAAGGCAAATGATTTATTAAATTCCTGTTAATTCTTTTTTTTTTTATTAATTTTATTTATTTCTGTATGTGTATGAATGTACTGTCTGCATGCAAGTCTGTGCACCCGTGTCGTGCAATGCCGCGGAGGTCAGAAGAGGGTCTCGGATTCCCCTGGAACTGGAGTTCTCCTGGAATTGGAGTTTCAGACAGCTCTCGGCCGCCATGTGGGTGCTGGGGATCGAACCCGGGTCCTCTGCGAGAGCGTCGGCGCTCCTAACCGCTAGGCCATCTCTCCAGCCCCACACATTACTCTTTTAAACATTCACTTATTACTAAATATATTCTCTTATTAAAATGCCACGTGCCAGGATTCAGCCCACAGACATATTTTTATAGGCAACTTCTCCCTGAAAAATTACAGAACACACAATAACGCCTACATGCCCAAAGCCAAATTCCTCGTTGGTCTCTACAGATGAGATGCTGCATGGAGGCAGCTGATTTCCCTAAGAGAAAAGAACTGCAAAATCTCAGAAGAGATGGAAACATCTTCTTTATTTATTTTTTTTTTTACAGGGGAGAGCGCGAACACAGTCCCCCACTACCACAAATTATGCAGTTGAGTTTCCCGCATTTGGGGAAATCGCAGGGGTCAACACATCCGGAGTACAATGGATAAGCCTCGCCCTGGGAAAACCAGCTTCGTGATCATGGTATCTCCCCTGCCAGGTAAGTATAGGAAACATCTTCTTAAAACAAGCATTGAGCCACTCTGTCCCAGGGAAGAAGAAAACAGCCAAAATTACATCCCATGTTTCTGTAATCCAACCTGTTTGTTGTACTTATAGATAAAAATATCCTGTCATTTATTTTACTCATCCGTATGCCGTAAGTGTTCATATTGATTCAGTGGCAACTGCTAGTTTCCTGACAGGATCAGGAGCTTTGGTCCCTATAGATTTTGTGATTATCAGCAAAATCATGCCTGTGAATTACAACTGGGCCTTGGAGAAATGGGATCATCGGTCAGACATTAAACACTTAGGAAATGTTTACAACATACACTGCGCTTGGCATTGTGGCCATATTCAACCCAAGAGATATCATTCCTTTCCTTAAGAGTTAAACTAATGCAACTTATTTCTGTGTTTTTAATATCATATAAACAGACATCAGAGTTCAATAGTGTGCTGGAAAAAGTAGTACTAAAAAGTTCAAGCTGAAAACAATTTCTGAATCAAGGTATTCGTCTTTGAAATTGTGTGCTTCTTACTACCTGTGTTGATTCATTCTAATGCCTTTGGTGTTATTGTTTAGACCTCCTTTCACCAAAATGCATTCTAGCTTGAAATGAGCAAAACAAAATTAACCAGGATTCTCAGAGTCTTTTATGGCAGTATTTTCCCAAACATGTTCAGTAGAGAAGTTTTGGGTTTTATGGAGTATTTTGTTGTTTGTGCTATTGTCTTATTGGGTTTTCTTTTCATCATTTCTACTGATATATGAAGGAATCTGTGTTTGTCTTATCAGGAGTCTAGAACATCAAACAGATTTAGAAATTGCTTATTGCTTTCATGAAGACACGATATTCCCCTCTGCACACGCCCTTTCTCTCCCCCTTCTGCCTCCTCTTTGATTAATTCCTTCCCCTTTCACCTTCTGTGGCCATGTGATATACATGTAGATGGTTTGTGTAAAAATCAGGATACACAGATGAAAGAAAACACGAAATATTTGTCTTGTTAAGTCTGGTTTATTTCATTTAACATGATCTCGGGTTATGTCCATTGTCTAGCAAATGACATCATTTGCATCTTCTTTACGGTTATATAAGATCTCAGTGTGTCTTGGTATTGCATTTCTTTCTCTTTTTCCTTTTTGTTTTTTTTTTCACTTATTTCTGTATGTGTATGAATGTACTGTTTGCATGTAGGTTTGTGCACCCATGTGGTGCAATGCCGCAGAGGTCAGAAGAGGGTGTCAGATTCCCCTGGAATTGGAGTTCTCCTGGAATTGGAGTTTCGGACGGTTCTCAGCCACGATGTGGGTGCTGGGGATCGAACCCGGGTCCTCTGTAAGAGGGGTCGGTGCTCTTAACTGCTAGGCCATCTCTCCAGCCCTTTTGGTCTTTTTGAGTCAGGGTCTCCCTTTAGTCCCAGCCAGCCTGGACCTCACAATGTAAACCAGTCTGGCCTTGAACTCACAGAGATCCTCCTTCCTCTGCCTCCCAAGCGCTGGGATTAAAGGCGTGTGCCACCACACCACATGGTGCCTAAAACAGTTCTTAGCCACCATGTGGATGCTGGGAATCCAACTGAGGTCCTCTGCAAGAGCAGTCAGCACTCTTAACCACTGAGCCATCTCTCCAGCCCGGGGATTGCATTTCTTTATCCAATCATCATTGATGGACATCTAGCTTTGATTTATGAATTTTTCTTGATTTGATTGCCATAGGAGAACCATAAGTAGGCTTATTTCCTTGTCTGATATTTTTTATTCTTATTTCTTGTTTTAATTAAATTTATTAGTGTGTGGATGTGGATCTGTGAGGACACATGCAGAGGCAGAAGACAACTTTTAGGAGTTGGTTCTCTCCTTCTGCTGTGGGATTCGGAGATCGAATTCAAGTTATCAAGCCTGCAAGCAAATTTACCAGCCAAACCATCTTACCAGCCCCATGGTCATCTTAAAACCATAACATAATAAAATTAATTTGTCAACATCAAGGGTCCTTGAGATTCTCTTTCCTTTTATTCAATTTTTCAAAGGCACTGATAAAATGAAAAGAACTTGGAAGTAGAAATAAAGAAAAAAGACTTGGGCCGGGCGTGGTGGCACACCTTTAATCCTAGCACTTGGGAGGCAGAGGCAGGCGGATCTTTGTGAGTTCAAGGCCAACCTGGTCTACAGAGTGAGTTCCAGGACAGCTGGGGCTACAGGGAGACCCTGTCTTGAAAAAAACAAAAAAAACCCCAACCAACCAAACAAACAAAAGACTTGGTTTCAAATACAGCAATTAAAATCGGAGTTTCATGAATCTCCCAGCCCACCTGAACCTCCCAGACTCTACCTCCTCCCAGTGCTCCCTTGGATGGAAAGGAAATCAATGCTGGACACACAACAAGGCTTTAGTACAGAGCTGAGTTTTCCTCAGTTACAGTCTTCAAATTCTGAAACCCTGGTGGGTGAGATGGCTCATCAGATAAAGGTGGTTGCTGCCAAGCCCGAGTTCAATACCTGCAACTCACAGGACCAATGTCATCAGGTTGCTCTGACAGCCACACTTACATTGTGGAACGCACACACACACACACACACACACACATACACACACACATTAAATAGATAAACAAATGTAGCATTTAAACATTTTTTCAACCCTTCAATTTTAGCAGTTCAGATCTGAATTAGGCAACAGACAGCTGAATTAGGGAACAAAGCTGATCTAATAATAAAAGAATTATTTAGCCAGTATTTAAATGTGATTCTGTTTATAAAATAAATACATTTATATAGCTCACCATACACATAACACCATATAAATACTTTAGTCATGTGTCTAAATTAATTTTTTTTTTTGGTCTTTTTGAGACAGGGTCTCCCTGTAGCCCCAGCTGTCCTGGAACTCACCTCGTATACCAGGCTGGCCTTGAACTCACAAAGATCTGCCTGTTTTTAATGAAGTGGGATCTCATAGTCACCAATGTAGAATTATCTTCTGGGGTAAAAAAATAATTCTGAAGTTTTTTCAAACTTTATTATGAGTAGCATTTTATTATTAAAAATTGGATGAGGGGTCGGAGGACAGCTAAGTGGTGAAGGTTGCTTGCTGATCTTGAAGAGGGCCCAGGTTTGATTTCTAGCACCCACAACCATCTGTAACTCCAGCTCTCCAGTTCCAGGGGATCTAACAGCCAATCCCAGCTCCTACAGGCCCTCGGATCCACATGGTATATACATAACACACAGAGGCACACACATATACGTCTAAATAAAAAATAAAATTCAACTAAAACATGAATTTTGTAAGTGTGATGTTATAGTTTAGAAACGTTTCCAATTCCTTAGCACAGTCAGCTAAGTTTGACTGACAGATTTTTTTTTTTTTTTTGGTCTTTTCGAGACAGGGTCTCCCTGTAGCTGTCCTGGAACTCGCTCTGTAGAACAGGCTGGCCTTGAACTCACAAAGATCCGCCTGACTCTGCCTCCAGAGTGCTAGGATTAAAGGCGTGTGCCACCACGCCCGGCGTCTGACAGATTCCTCTATTACTTCCTTTAGCATGCTGAGAAGGTCATCTTGTAAAGCTTTCTTTTCTTAATGATTCAACTTAGCAGACAAAGCAATAAGGTTTCATGATGGCGTCGTGTCATACACACATATGCTTGGGCTTCACTCTCAGTCACCGCCCCCCATTTCCCCTCCCACCCCTTCCTCCCCAAAACAGTCCCCACTTCTGGGTTCAGGTCACCTGCATCCCATTATCCTCTTTCCAGTCTCATTCAAGATCTCTCCCCTCCCTCCTAGTCCATTTTCAACTTTTATGACTCTATCTCTCTCCCTCTCTCTCTTTCTTTCTCTCTCTCTCTCTCTCCCTCTTTTTCTCTCTCAGACTCCACATATGAGTGAAAACATGCTATTTGTTCAAGAAAGCATCTTCTTCTGTATTCTGGGTGCTTTGTTTTCACGTTTGGGTACTTAGTAGATATATATTTGAAATTGAAATTTGGGGGCTTGGAGAGGTGCTTCAGCAGTGTTCTAGTTTGTCTTCCATTGGTGTGACAAAACACTCTGACCGATACCAACTTGGGGAGAAAAGGGTTTATACAGCTTACATCTCCTGGGTCACAGTTCATCACTCAGGGAGCCCAAGGCAAGAACTCAGGGCAGGAACCTGGAGGCAGTAGCTGAAGCACAGGCCATGGAGGAATGCTGTTCACTGGCTTGCTCCCCTGGCCCATGCCCAGCCTGCCCTCTTATACTGTACACAACAACCTGCCCAGGGTGGCACCACTCATTGTGGGCTGGGCCCTCCCACACTGCTCGACCATCAAGACAATACTCCACAGATGTGGCCACGGGCCAATCCAATGGAGCCAATTCCCCAATTGAGGCTCCCTCAACCCAGGTGTGTCAAGTTGACACTAAAGCTATCCAGCACAATTGACCCCTTGTCAACTTGACACACAAAACACATCACTGTTAAACCACCACCTTTCCAGTTCTTATCCCCAAAGTATGACGTTAACATTAACCACAACCTTAAAAGCCCCACAGTCCTTAGAATGTCCAAACATTTAAAAGTTCACAGTCTCGATAACGCGCCAGGCCAGTAGGATCGAAAGGTTATTCCTGGACAAACTGTCAGCCCATGAAAGGAAACAGCCAGAATTGACCAGAGTCCAAGTCAACAGCTCCAGAGAGAGTGGACTGTTTTACCTCTCATCCACCTGTGCCCCTTTTCTAAGCCTAGGGAACAACCTGCGGAAGAGGGGGCGTGGTAGAATGTAAGGGCTGCGATTGGGGTGAATGGTGAAACTACAGCAATGTAGTCTGGACACTCATTTGATCAACTTGATTGAACAAACAACCTGTCACCCCCCACTGGATGGTGGGGCTGTAGGTGTTTGGGCACAACAGCCTGCAGATAGGTTTTGCATGAAGGATGCTTGTACTCATGGATTATCACTTATAGCTAAAAATGAAAAAAAAAAAAATGAGAGAAAGATACAGGACAGTTATGGCAGAATGCATGATCTGGGATGGGGTGGGGGTGGGGGGGAGGGAAAGGGAAATAAGCCTGAACTGAATTGGAAAAAATGTATGAAATGCACAAAGCATCAATACAAACTAGTTTTAATTAGAAAATAAAAGTTCACAGCTCTTAAAAGTCTCTTAACTGGGGCTGCTCCTGTAAAATCCAAAACAAGTACTGTCTCATTTAGTAAAGGAAGAATCAGGCACACTCAACAAAACCTAAGTCCAGCAAAGTAGCTCAGGTGGACACCTGGATTCACTCATGATCTGTCTGGGCTCAACAGGGTTTTTCAGCAGCTCCCCCTCTCGCGACTCTGCTGTCCGTGGCACACACCAGTCATCTCGCAGGCCCAGGACAACTCCATTCCACACCTGCTGCTGGCTCTTGGTGGTCGTCCCACAGTCACTGCATCGTCAAAAGCTAGGGTTTGCACTGTGAAATGAGGCGCACCTCACCAATGGCCTGCTTCTGACCTCCCTCGGTACAAAGCCCAGTGTGCTTCCCATGACCCTGCAATCCTGGGGTCTTCACTGCAATCAAGGTCACTTCCACCAATGTCTTCCTGACCTCTCACAGAACCAAGCCTTGCTGCTCTCTGTGACACCCTCAAGTTTCAACACAGCAGAACTACTATAGTGAGACTCTTAATACACTCCAAGTCCTGCTTCTGGCTTGAGATGAGGCTCCAGCCTTCTGGATCACAGTTCTGCCCTGTGCTGACCTGGAGAAAAGAATTCTTCCCAGAAGATTTCACACACATGTGTATGCTGGTCTCTTTTTAACTTACAGCTGATTTTTCAGCCCAGCTGAACCCGCATCAATCGTCCCAGTCACCACAAAGCTTTCACTTCCAGGTTCTGCGTCCTTGTTACTTACAGCTGACTTCTTCAGCCCCAGCTGACCAGAACCCACAGATTACACAGTCCTGATGATCTCTGTTCCCCTTTGGAAACTAGAAACTTCACAAGCCAGGCCTCCATCTTCTACAAATCCTTCAGCAAAACTGCTCCAAGCTCCGCAGCAACAATCTTTAGGCATTCAATGATCTTCCCAGCCCAAAGTTCCAAACGCCTCCACAATCCTTCCCCAAAACACCAAGGTCAGGTCTGTCACAGCAATACCCCACTCTTCTGGTACCAATTTCTGTTGTAGTTTGTCTTCCATTGCTGTGACAAAATACTCTGACCGACACCAACTTGGGGAGGAAAGGGTTTATTCAGCTTACATCTCCTGGGTCACAGTTCATCACTCAGGGAGCCCAAGGCAAGAACTCAGGGCAGGAACCTGGAGGCAGGAGCTGAAGCACAGGCCATGGAGAAATGCTATTCACTGGCTTGCTCCCCTCGCTCATGCCCAGCCTGCCTTCTTATATAGTATACAACAACCTGCCCAGGGTGGCACCACTCTTGTGGGCTGGGCCCCCACCACCACTGCTCGACCATCAAGACAATACTCCACAGATGTGGCCACAGGCCAATCCAATGGAGCCAATTCCCCAATTGAGGCTCCCTCAACCCAGGTGTGTCAAGTTGACACTAAAGCTATCCAGCACAAGCAGTTAAGAGCACACGGTGAATAATAATAAAAAAAAAGTCTTCAAATTTAAAGGATTGCCTGCTAGAATTAAATACTACTCCTCAAGGTTATTTCTGGTTAATGTTAAGAATCCTTGTTTAGAAAATAACCCTATTAAGATTAGCATTATGAGAAAAGGAAAAGATTAGCAGTCTGGTATAATCTTTAGAGTACTTCTATTTTCGTGCTGTGTGGGGGTGCATGCCTTTAACCCTAGCACGCAGAGGCAGAGGCAGGCAAGTCTCTGTGAGATTGAGGGCAGTGTGATGTACATGGTGAGTTCCAAGCCAGCTGGGGTCCAGGGAAGCCCTGCCTCAACATATTTATTCATACTGTGTTGGGCTTGGTGGCACAGGTTCATGATCCCAGCTACTTGGAGACCAGGAGGAAAGCATTTTCAAGGCCAATACAGGCAGCTTAGTGAGGTCCTGTTTCAAAATTTAAAATTTAGAGTTCTAGATATGGAGCTCTGTGGTAGAGTGCTTGCCTAGCATGTAAAAGTTCCTAAATTTGCTTTCCAGTACTGCAATAATAATAATAATAATAATAATAATAATAAAAACAATAAACAATACTATTTTCTCTTCAGTTCTTATTTTTTCTGTTTATGGGCATTTTTATAAAGCATTTATGTTTTTTTCTTAAAGTCATTTAACCAATGCTTCCCTTAAAAGATGTCTTTCTCTACAATTTAAATATTGAAAAGATCTAAGTATTTTCATAACTCATTTGGCCATAAAACCTCCCTTGGCCTGAGTCCCATTGGGAATATTCACAGAGTTTCTATCTAACCCCCTATGTCCTGAAGTGCTCACATACGCAGCACACACAGTCTTTCCCTGTTTCACATCTCTTGTTGCTTTCATAAAATACTCTGACAAAAGCAACGTAAGGGACATGGGATTTGTAACGGCTCACAGTTCAAGTCACAGTCCCTCACTTGGGCAAGTCAAGGCTGCAGGAACTTGGGAGACCCGGTCACGTCACATCCACAAGCAGAGTCGGGGGGCAATTAATGCATTCCTCGTCTCCATCCTTCTATGTCCTGTCCAGCCCAGAATTAGGGGATGGCTTCAGCCCTAATTCAGATGGTGTTCCCACATCAACTAACATGATCAAAGCAATCCACATAGGCGGAGCCAGAGCCCTATATCCCGGGAATTCCCATGTTGTCAAGCTGACCAATACTATTCAACACAATGTGAATATTATGAATTCTAAAGAAACTGGGTGCCAAAGAGATCAGGTATCAGACTAGAATCTGCTTCATTGTGACTGTCAATTCAGCCCTCTACCTAGAGAAGTCAAAATTTTTAGTAACAGAGGGACACTTTTATTACATAACAGTAAGTTCACAAACATTAATTTGAAGCATTTCATGCTCCAAATGATAAAAATGAATTTATCCTATACCTGACATTATTAGAACAAAATGTAAATTGAGGTTTTTTTTTTTTTTTTTTTTTTTTTTTTTTTTTTGAGACAGGGTCTCCCTGTAGCCCCAGCTGTCCTGGAATTCACTCCATAGACCAGGCTGGCCTTGAACTCACAAAGATCCGCCTGCCTCTGCCTCCTGAGTGCTAGGATTAAAGGCGTGCGCCAACACGCCTGGCTGTAAATTGAGTTTTTACTGAACATATTATATAGAACGTAGGTCACGAGCTTTATAATATAAATATGTATGCATATTGTATAGAATCATATATTTACTATGTAAACATCACCATTTATATTTAAACAGAAATACTAAGGTATAATATCAATCTGAATAACACATCTTGTTACTAATAAAGCATTAAGGGTAGCGTATTGGGCTATTCTGTTTTTCAAAAGCCAAGTTTAAGTCCTAATTACCAGTGGTAAATGTTGATTGAATAATGAGATTGTAACTGGAATTCTGTTTATATGCAATTATACAGGCATGTGTGTTAATTTTATTCAAAAGTCATTGCTACATTTTAAAAAAATTTTTAAGGATTTATTTATTTATTTACTTACTTATTTATTTATCTGTATGAATGTACTCTCTGGATGTAGGTTTGTGCACCCGTGTCCTGGAATGCCGTGGAGATCAGAAGAAGGTGTCAGATTCCCCTGGAACTGGAGTTCTCCTGGAATTGGAGTTACAGATGGTTCTCAGCTGCCATGTGGATGCTGGGGATGGATCAAACCCAGGTTCTCTGCAAGAGCAGTCGGCTCTTTTAACCGCTAGGCCATCTCTCTAGTTCCCTGCTACATTTTTTTTAATTTTTAATTTATTTTTGTATGTGTATGAGTGTACTGTCTGCATGTAGGTCTGTGCACCTGTGTCATGCAATGCCTCGGAGGTCAGAAGAGGGTGTCGGATTCCCCTGGAACTGGATTTCTCCTGGAATTGGAGTTTCAGACGGTTCTCAGCTGCCATGTGGGTGCTGGGGATCGAACCCGGGTCCTCTGCAAGAGCGGTCGGCGCTCTTAACCGCTAGGCTATCTCTCTAGCCCTCCCCTGCTACATTTTTAAAAGTAGTTTAAATTCTTTTGAGGTTTCAGTTGTTTAACATATAAGGGTGATGTTTTATTGAATTTTCATGTGTCTCATACATAATTTTTCGGTCAGCCTTAATTGCCATTATACCTGCTCCTCCCTTGGCACCCTCCCTCCCTCCCTCCCTGCCCCCCCAGGAGTTCGCACCTGTAATTCGGGGTAGAGTCTATTGGGCCGAATTGCTCTCCCCCTCACTCCGCAATGCCAGCTCCTCCCCTGAGCTCTAGTTCCCCTGTTTGGAGTCTCTTTTCTAACGAAGGCCAGGTCTTCCTCACCTGACCACCATCTGCTGCCAATATTTCCTCAGCCAAAGTTGGGCTCTGCTACCCATTTCTGCGGTTCTATGCTGGGTTTTTGTCCAGCTGAGGTTGCACGGGTCTTGTCGATGCTGACACCAATGCTGTAGGTTCATTTGAGCAGGGTCCCAGGGGCTTGTACACAACCTCTCTGGCTCTTACAATCCTTCTGCCCCCTCTTCCACAACGGTCCCTGAGCCCTGGGTGGGTGAAGCTGAATATAGGCAACCTGTCCATGGAAGCACACTCTGTAGACTCCTAATCTTCACTGTTTGGCCATTCAGGCCCTTTTGGGTTCCTGGTCTCCTGTTGCATGGAGGAAAGTTAAGAGGGAGTTAATGCCTTCTTGGGTCCATGTTCTATGATGCTTGGGTCTTGTGTGTAGAGGTTGCATTGTAGATGTGTTGCCTAGGCACGAGCCATGCATAGACCATGTCTGTGTGTGTATCCAGTTGTGGGACTCTGTACTATTCTCATCAGGAGCAAAAGAAGCTTCTTTTCTGGGTGGTGTCTGGGATATTTATCTGTAAATAAAAGGATACTTCTTTTGTAGATAGTAAAATGTTACCTTAACCTAGGGATATATCTACCTTGTGGAATTGTCCAAGATCTATGACCTGTCCAGATGTGTGCATCTGGCTATGTTAACAATACCACACATGGATTTCCTTCCACTGAATGGGCTTTAGGTCCAAATGGTTAGCCACTGATTTCCCCCAGGATAGAAGTGCTGCTATTGTACCAATGGTGCATGCTGTGCTGGTCAATGACATGGATATTTGGTCTTGGGGCTGATGTTGGACCATCTATTGATGATCTCCCTAGTGGAATCCATAGTGCTCTCCACAGCTATGAGAGCTAGCCTTCAGGGCAGTGGCTTCTGGGTCAGATCCAGCTCCATTGCTCAGGATCCTGTCTCCAAAGTATGCCTTGTCTTCAGCAATAGGTCTCACCTTCAGGTTCTGGGAGGCAACCAAGGGCTGTGGCCATAGCCTGTGTGATTTGGGGAGTCTGTTGGACTACCCTGGCCAGTGAATAATAGGAAGTTTTCTCCTGTCTGGTACTGTTTCTCGATATGCAGCCTTCGTCCTCCCATGGAGAGGCATTGTGTGTGTAATTTGTCAAAAGATTGTTAGAGCAATATGATTTTCTCTGGTATCTTTCACCCTACCAAGGCATTATTTATCTCTCCTCTCTCAGTTTACCTCTCTATCATTCCCTCCATGTCTTCTTCCTGCCTTTTCCATTTAAAGTCCCCCCATTTCTCCCTGGACACTGGCATCTCCTGTGGCCCCACTTCTCTTGGGCTTCTTTTCCCCCTCTGTCCTTACCCCTTTCCTTCTATAACCTTCCTCTCCCCTCCCATTTAGACACCCTGATTTTATCCATTCCTCCGTTAGTAACACCCATCACCCACTAGCCTTCTGTGTCAGGTTCCCTCTTTCCCTTTACCTTCCTGCTTCCCTTCATTTGCCTGGTTCCTGAAGTTACATCAGGGTACATGCTTACAAATATGGGTTCCATGCTGGGATCCACAAATGAGTAGTTTAGATTTTTATAAAAATATAACACAGAAGACTCATTATAACACTTTATTATTTTTATTTTATGTGTATGGGTGTTATGTCTGCGTGTGTATAAGTGCACCCATGCTGTGGAATGCCCACGGATGGCAGAAGAGGGCCTTGGATCTCCTGGAACTGGATTTATGGGTACTTGTCAGCCACCACATGGTGCAGGGAACGGGACTTGGGTCTTCTGCAAGCACAGCCAGTGCTCTTGACTGCCGAGCCATCTCTCCAGTCGCCACACTTTTCTTTCAGAAATAAAATTGCAGGCCTTCTTCTTCAGTACTTTTTGAGTACTGAATTTACCTAAAAGCATGATTGTCTATAGCTAAAGGAGAGGATAAGACTCACCCTGGTTAGAGAGTGACAGTATATCTATGGCTAAGGACAGGGAGACCTTGGATATTGCCTTCTTTTGGTGGAAAATGTATGGAAAAAGCATCCGTACACTCCCTTTTAAATTGATGTATTACCCTTCAATGCAGTTTTGCTTTGTAGCCCAGGCTGTCCTGGAGTGCCCGCTCTTCCCCGCCGAGGCAGGCTGGGATTACAGGTGTGCACACTGCACCTGTCTCTGCTTTCGCACCCTCTGTAGTCACAATTACACTTTTTTTTTAAGCTGTGTGATATTTGGAACTTTACTTATTTTCCAAACAGGTGCTGTCTTATTTTCGAAAGAGAGGCAATAAAAACTGCCTTCGTGGCTTGTTCATATTAAACACGGTGATATATGTAGAACATAGGGTGGGTCACCTAGTAAACAGTTAAAAAACTAAACAGCTTGGTGCAGCTTGGAAAACAACGTTTTGAAGACGGTGTCAGCTGCGCTGGGAGCCTTTCTCCTGCTCAGCTAGGTGCCCCGTTCTTAGTCATGTGTCCCACACTTCGCCTGTCTGTATAATGGAGTTGTAAGCAGGTTAAAAGTGTCTGCGGTTCCGAGGGGAATTGTGAAGTGCTGTTCTCATGGGTTTTCTGAGCCACAGCAGAGCAGCGCAGCATGGGAAGCCTTCATGGCACCATCCCCTTCTCCCAGGGTCTCCTGGGCTTTCAGGAGGCCTGTCCTGTGTCCCCCCGAGTGTCCCCCGAGGGAGCTGACCCAGGGCAGCCACATACTAACGCTTTCTCCCTAGTCGCTGCTCATCCATAGCAATCAGGTTCTAGGGACACTGCAGACTAAGGGAGTGCTTAGCAGGGGTGGGCTGGAATTTTTCCTGTTCTGCATAAATTAAAAGGGACGTTTCTATTATGGCTGTCATCAGCTGTGGTCTTGCTGTTAATGACTGCACGGAGATGTTTCTTCTCTTCTGGAAACAGGACAAATAAAAGTTCAAAGAAAGTATGGCTCTCCTTTTTCTAACATAATGCTGAGGAGATGGAATGGATGTCTGAGACCAAGCTTAATTAAGTGGTTTAGCTCTTTTCAAGAAATCGGCAAAAAGCATCTTCTGGGTCATTTTTTTTTTTCAGTATTTTGTGCTGAGCTGGCATTGTGATTCACTTACATATGAATTTGCAACGATCATGTCCTCTTTTTGCTGGGCTTTATCTACCATACTTCATGAAATTCTAGTTATGTATTTTGTTTATTTGTTTGGTTTTTGTCTTCTTCAGAAGGGTCTTCCTGTAGCCCCAGCTGGCCTGGAACCTGCTGTGTAGACCACCAAGTTGGCCTTGAACTCAGAGATCTGTCTCCCAAATGCTGGGATTAAAGGCATGTACCATTGTGCCCAGCTAAATATCTTTTTGAGCATTAGGAGAAAAACAGGGTACTTGTGTGAGCTGAAGGCATCTGAATCACTGGTGGCCTGCTAGGGCAGCAGTGGACCAACAAAGAGGACACAAAGGGAGCTGACCGGGTGTGGGTCCCTCAGCAGAGCCAGGTGAAGGCTTGGATCATTCCATTCTTCCTCTACCTATGAGATGCCCACCCGAGTCCTTCCGTGTCAGCGCACCTGGGTTTCCTACAAGATGGCCACGTTCCACTGAACTGTAGGTGGGGGATGGGGGGGAGGTTATGAACTCTCAAAACCTTGCCCCAGTGACATGCTTCCACCCCCCTCCAGCTGACCACACCTCCTGAAAGTCTCATGACTTCCCCCAACAGTGCCACCCACTTCTCATTGGAACCAGCACCACAAGCCTGTGGGGACGATCTGTTTATGACGTGGGATGAGCCACTGCCCCCATGGGCAGGACCATTCCCTGTGCAGGGGATCCTAGACTGTATGCATTGCAGAAAGTGATACATTCGGTCCTCTGTCATTATGGAGGATGTGATGTGACCGGTTTCTCCTTGGCCTGCCGTAACGTCTCCCCCACCGTTCCCTCAAACTGGGAGCCAAAATAAACCTTTTCTCCCTGAAGTTGTCTTTGTCAGGGTATTTTATCTCAGTAAGGAGAAGGTGACTACAACAGTTGTCAAAACTTCATTTTGGAGTTTTGTTTTGCTCTGTTTTGTGTGAGATCAGATATCACTATGTAACCCAGGCTGGACTTGAACTTGCTATTTTGAAAAAAAAAAAAAAACTGGCCTTGAGTTCCTGATCACACTGCCTCTTCCTCTGTAGTATTGAGAATACAGGTGTGTACTGCCACACTGGATGAAGGACTCTTTCTAGGCTCTCTTTTTATCTCCTCTCTCTTTGGGAGAGAGTATTCATGCCAGGCGTGGTGGCGCACGCCTTTAATCCCAGCACTCGGGAGGCAGAGATAGGTGGATCTCTGTGGGTTCAAGGCCGGCCTGGTCTACAGAGCGAGCTCCAGGACACCTGGTACTAAAAGGGAGACCCTGTCTCAAAAATACCAAAAAAAGTGTAAAACCAAAAAGAGAGTATTCATTCACTTTTGTTTGTTTTATTTTAATATTTTTATTGAGCTTTTGTACATTTCATACAACAGTTCTTAACCAAAATTAGACCTCCACTGGACCTCGTGCATTCTGCTATACACGTTAAGTCTTATCCAGTCAAGCGTGTGTATCCTGAGTTCATCTACTGGAGTCTGTCTATTCAGCCTACCTAGAGATCTTAAGGAAGGTCTACCCTCCCTCACACAGCCGTAATCACTCTCCACCTGTTCCCAGGTGAGGGCCAGCTTATTGCGTATTTCTCTCTTTCCACCATAGCCCCTTGTCTGACCGAGTTGACAATGGTCTTGTGCGCAATGCCACCATTGCCACAAGTTCACGTGACCAAGCTTCCAGCGACCTGGAAGCTTCTGTTTCCCATGTTCATGCCCCAACTCTGGCTCTTACAATCTTTCCTTCCCTTCCTCCACAGTGGTTCTTGAGCTGTGGGTAGGTGAGGTTGAAACCAGGAATCTATCCAGGGACACACACTCTTCAGTCTCTTATTCTCTAAGATTTAGGCAGTTGTGGCCTTCTGTATAATTTTAATTTTTAAATTACATATATATCTGTGTGAATGTGGATTTGTGTGGATGACTGTGGTGTCTGTGGAGGCGGGATGGGGTGTAGAATGGCCTGGAACTGCAGTTACGGGCAGTTGGGAGTTGCCTGGCCTGGGTATTGGGAAGTGAACTCAGGTCTTGTAGAAGATCTGTACATGCTTTTATCTGCTGATCCATCTGTCCTGCCTCCAGTTTTGATTTTTAACTTCCTGAAATTATACATATATGCCTCCAATCCTTAGTTGTCTTCTAACTCAACACCTGAAATTCCGATCACCTTCTAAGCCCTGCAACAGTCTAAAGACAACTTAACATTTTAAGTCACAAAGCAACAAGACGCTTTCCATCTTGAGACTGTCACTGTCCCTAGTCTGGGGTGCTCTCTGTCCTGCAGGGTCAGCTGGGAGCCCAGCAGTTCTGGCCTTTCTTTCTTCACAGAAATTCAGTCACTGAAGAAAAGTACCAGACTTTGACTCCAGACTGTCTTGGGTTTAATACCTTTGTGAAGCATTGTAGAATCATGCCTTTAGACCACATACCCAATGCTGATGGCTAATTCCCTCTGTCAACTTGGTTCTATTGAGAAATGCCTAGGGATTAGGGAAGCACGCCTTTGGGTGTGTCCATGAGGGTGTTTTCATGGAGGATTAAGTGAAGGCAGGAAGGGTTCCCCTGAATGTAGAGGGACCCTCATCCCATGGACTGGGGTTCTAAATGGAATAAAAGGAAAAGGAAAAAGTCAGCCAAGTGCCTGCAGGCACCCCCCCAACACACACACACACACACACACACACACACACACACACACACACACACACACACACACACTTCCCGTCTTTCCTGGTCTGCTGAGAAACTCCCACTCATACTTCCACTGCCGCAGAGCCACCTGCCACCATGCCTGTCCCACTATGATGGACCATGTCCCCTCAAGAACTGAGAACCAGAATAAACCCTCTCTCCCTTAAGTTGCCTCAGTCAAGTATTTGGTCACAGCAGTGGGAAAATTATGTATTTCACCAGCCCTGATAACACTGTGCCAGTTTAACAGACAAGATTATGCTTACAAAGAACTACACATATGCTGACGGTATTACTGACGTATGGATAATATTCCAACATTTCCCCTGATTTCAGTATTGCTTCTAGTTTGTCAGCTCAGATGCTGCACTTTAGTAACTGAGCAATCAAACCAGCCCCTCGATTTGCTCTTTTTAAAGATAGGGTCTCACTATGTAGCCCTGGTTAGACTGAAACTTACCAGGTAGACCAGGCTGACCTCAAATCTCCAGCCTCTGCCTCCTGAGTGCTGGGACTACCAGCATGTACCACCATGCCTGTCCAAAAGAGACTTAATTAGACATTTGGATTTCATTGTTTGTTTGTTTGTTTGAGATAGGGTCTCAAGTAGTTTAGATTGACCTTGAATTAAGGGCACCTGAGGTGGCCCTTAATTCCTCTGCCTCCACATCCCAAGTGTTGGATAATTAGACATGCTTTTACCTTACTTTTCTCTGTCCTTATCTTTGCTCACTGGTGTGGTCCACCAGAGGAGAGTGTCCTCAGTGACATGTGGCCAAGAACCCAACATTTAACAAAACAGTGCTGAGAATAATCTATAAGGAAATAGCCTTTATTTGACATAAAAACTGTTCTCAAAGTGATTTGGAAGTACTAACTCATTTAATCTCTATAATACCTCTGCAGGTTAGGTAGTATTCTTCTCATTCAAAAGAGTAAGAAACTGAAGCTTCTACACAGATGTCAGGTGCCTGAGATCATAACAAAACCCCATCAGGACGAATCCAGGTCATCCAAATGGCAGATGGTTCCGAGTCACTTTTCTTACCTTATCATAGAGCTTAACTTTAAGACAGGCTGCAATGCAATAACCGGGGCCAGCTGGATCAGGAAGGAGATACTTTGGTGTGTGAGGGGTTCCTGAACAACTGTGAGATGGTGGGCCAGGGATACAGCTCAGTTGGTAGAACTCGAGCCTACTATACAGTGCCGTGGCAGCACGCACAGTCCCAGCACTCAGCAGGCAGGAGGATCAAGAGTTCAAAGATTCCCTTGACTCCAGATGGAATTTCAGGCCAGACAGGGATCATGAGACTGTCTCAAAAAAAAACAAACCTCAAACAAACAAAATTCCAACTGCAAGATGAGTAGAAAGGACTCACCCAAGTCCGCTCAAGGGCTGATGACTCCTGTTGCACTTGTGTCATGGCAGACCTGGGGGGGGGGGCAGTGCGGGGACCTGGCCCAACACATCTGCCCTGTGAGCTGTCAGCAGTGTCCTGTGCTGCTGAGGTCTGAGCTTCCAGAGAGAAGGATGCATGTGTTCCTAAACTTTGTGGCCTCCGTAGAGTCTAGCAGTCCCCCCTTTCAGTTAGCTGATGTCAAGTCTTTGTATGTGCTCAGAACAGTACAGAGCTTGAGGCAGTTCAGAGTTGCTCAGAGTGCTTTGTGAAAAATCTGACTTGTTCTGTAAATTATATTTGTTTTTTTGTTGTTGTTGTTGTTTGTTTTTTTGGTTGCTGTCTTTTTGAGACAGGGTCTCCCTTTAGTCCCAGCTGGCCTGGAGCTCGCTATGTAGGCTAGGCTAGCCTTGAACTCAC
Organism: Rhizomys pruinosus; assembly: GCA_009823505.1. Classification (NCBI taxonomy): domain Eukaryota; kingdom Metazoa; phylum Chordata; class Mammalia; order Rodentia; family Spalacidae; genus Rhizomys; species Rhizomys pruinosus. Next base: position 551,477 of record VZQC01013997.1, on the reverse strand, counting down.
AGAGATACATCTGCCTCTGCCTCCCGAGTGCTGGGATCAAAAGCATGCGCCACCACGCCTGGCCTAAGACAGTCCTTAGCCATCATGTGGGTGCTTGGAATTGAACCCAGGTCCTCTGCAAGAGCAGTCAGTGCTCTTAACTGCTAAACCATCACTCCAACCCCTGCAAATTATATTTGTACAAGATGTATGATTGCCAAAAGTGTTCAAAGTCTTTTTTCAGATGCTAAGAAAGTCACCTTCAAAGCTCAGCACTACCTGGAAATGAAGAGGGCTAAGACTTGAAAGAACTGACTCCTGGGAGGCCTAATTAGAACTGCAAAGTCATCACAAGTTGCCTTGCCACTTAGTGTGTCAGTCCTTAGGTCCATGGTACCTCTGTGCTTGAGCCTCTCTGTATTCCTGCTAGTGGTGTCCTGCACAGGATCTGAAGACAGTAAGCTTGCTATGCATTCTAGATGGCACATGCCTGATGAAGTGAGAAGAAATTCTGGTGAAAATTTCCCACTTGAGCACTGTCTCTTTCTGTCATGGATGTTCAAAGTGGTCTTCCTTAGGAAGAATTTTAGCAATTAAAACCAAGAGTCTGGGTAACATGTCACAGGTCTTCACATATAGAACTGAACAAACAAGGAGGCAAATAAAAAACAGGATGTAAGAGTAACTGCTTATAGTCTTAGCACATGGGAGCCTGAGGCAAGAGGAGTGTTGTGAGTCTGGAGCCAACCTGAGCTACAGAGTAACCCAGAAAACAAAGCAAAGCCAAAAAAAAAAAAAGTGAGGATTCCCCTAAATCACATAATTATGGGAATTTTGAAACTTCTAGATTTGCTCTCTGACCTTCAGGCAGAACTGCATTTGTAAAATCTCCTCAAGGGATGATGGATGATCTGGGTTGGGTTTAGGTACCTTCAGAGACTGCGCGATCACCTCTAGTAAACTAGAGCCCTGTTCAATAGCTTGAGGCATTGCTTGGAATAGTCTCCACTCTGGCATTCTTCTCCTCCTCCCTTTCTTTTTTTAAATTTTATTTATTTATTCTGTGTGCTGTCTTTACGTGTGGGTGTGCACATGGCGCGGCAAGGACGTGGAGGTCAGGGGACATCTCACAGGAGTCAGTTTTCTCCTGCCGCCCTGCGGGTCCCTGGACTTGAACTCATGTCCTTAGGCTTAGTGGCAAGCACCTAATCCTACTGAGACACTGGGCTGGCCCTGACACTTCTTTCCTGATGAAGTTTTTGAAAAACTAGACTACTTTGTGTAATTACTTTGCCAAGTCCTTTCTTCTTCTTCTTCTTCTTCTTCTTCTTCTTCTTCTTCTTCTTCTTCTTCTTCTTCTTCTTCTTCTTCTTCTTCTTCAATAAAATACACTTAAAGTTTTAAGAACTAGAATTACTAAGTTGTACACCTCTGCCTTGTAAGGTCCCTGTACATAAAAGATGCCTATGCTGATATACTGACCATTAGCTTGGAAATACATTGCGTTTGAACTTGGAGTACAGACTTTGAGCATGAATTCTGGTTCTGACTCTTACTATTTGGTTTCAAAGGAATGTAACTACGGTCATCAAGTTTCTGTCATTGTCAAAAAAATACCTGAGGAACCAAGTGGCTTCAAGGAGAAAATACTTGTTTTTGGCTCATGGATTGAGAGGCTTGGCCTGCACGGTGAACGGTCACCTTTGCTCTGCTCCCAAGGGAAGGATGAACATCCTATGAAGAGGGTGCGATGGAGCAGACGACTCCCCTCTTGGCATTGGGGATACAGAATACCAGGCAGAGGAGGAGGCTGGGACCAGAATATGCCCCGAGTCACCAACATTCTGCAATCAGGCTTCACCTTCCAGAGTATCCACCACCTTCCAGCATGGATTCAACTAGGAATCCGCCAATGGATGATTCCATTGATTAGGGCAGCATCCTAATGATCTGATAACTTCTCCCAAAGATCCACTATCTTAGGGACAAAGAGTTTATCACATGAAACCTTTGTAGGATGCTCTGTGGTTGAATCATAGCAGAAATATCTTCGGACTCTATTTCAAAAAGTAGGGTTATAAAATACAACAGAGACACTTTGCATGGACTGTGAATATATGTATATATCTCTCATGACTGTTGGAGTCCCAAATATAAACTCATTTCTACTGCAGTTCTCCACAACTCCCTATTGTGCATGAAAAGTTCCCAGTATGTGATCTTATCAAGATCCAAGAGGTAAGAATATAGCACATATATATGAGACTCAGAAGAAATAGTCTAACTGAATTTAGAACTCAGTACTTTATGGAGATATTACCTGACAGGAACTTGACTTGAATCAGCACCTCTGAGTGGTTATTCTTCATCTTTTAATGCATAAGACATTTTCCTACCTGTTCTCCAAATGCATCATCCTAAAGGTCCCTAATTTAGGAACAAGTCAGTCCAAGGTGAGTAATGTGACTTAAATCCCAGAATTACTTTGCCCTGAAGCTGTATGTTCACATTGAAAGGAGAGAGAAAGAGAGAGAGAGAGAGAGAGAGAGAGAGAGAGAGAGAGAGAGAGAGAATAACATAGATGACACAGCAATTACATTAATTCCCAGACAAGGAAAGCAGTAAGGTATCTCAAAAGAGGCCGCCAAGGATCTTCAGTGGCAAGTGCTTTACACCAGAGATTAAGCTCAAGCATTCAAAGGTCTTGGGGCCAATTATGTGAACTCTGGAGACTGTGCGGAGGGTTGCTGCAGCTGTGTGGGTGCTGGGAAAGAGTACCTCTTTTCTTTACACTGCCTTCCAGAACTAGTTCTCATGAATGCCTAAAATATTTGGTGCAGTGTCACTCAAAGTTGAGTCAGGAGGTTGTATGTCACCCTCCCCCCTCTTTTAGGAGCGGTTATTGTTCTCTCTTCAATTCCTTCATGTTGGTGTTTGTGTTTGAACATTTGTAACTAGTCAGGAAGTTCTTTTAAAATTTTCAGGTTAGTCATGTAATTTAAAAACTTTCCATTTAAGAGGTTGGAGAGATGGCTCATACTTCAGAACACTGACTGCTCTCACAGAGGTTCTGTTCCTAGCACCCACGTGCTGCCCAGCAACAATCTATATAGTCTTCCTGACAAAATGTTCAACCAGGAGTCACCGGTGAATTCCAGCAGGCCTTCAAAGGAGAAGTAAACCAATTCTTCTCCAACTATTCCACAAACTAGAAAAGGAAGGAACATAGCCAAACTCTCCTTTTACAAAATTGGTATTACAGAATGTAACTTACAAAGACACAACAAAAAAGAGAAAATGACAGACCAATGTCCCCGATGAGCATAGTTGTAAAAATTCTCAACAAGATATTTTCTAATTGAAATTGAAAACATATCAAAAACCTATTCACCATGATCACGTTGGCTTTATTCCATGAATTCAGGGATGGTCCCACAGAAGAAATACACAATGGAATATTTAGGAGGAAGAGACATGAGATATCTGACCCAGACTCTTTTTCATTTTGTTCCATTTTGTTTTGAGATGTGGTCTTACTCTGTAGCCCAGGCTATCCTGGAATTCATTATGTAGCCCAAGCTGGTCAACCTTCTGGTAATCCTGCTTCCTCATCCACCCCAGTGCTGGGATATGGGTGTGTGCCACCACTCCAGATTGGAACTCAGTCCCATGAGTTTCAGAAAAAATTTGAATAAGTACGTAGACTAAGAAAGCAAAGAAAGCACTGTGGTGAATACTGGTGAATGCTGGCGAGTATTGGTGAATACTCTGAATGCTGGTGTTTCTGAGTGGAGGCTATGTGGAGGACCATGCTCATGCAAGTTCAGCAAGTTTAACACTGTGTCAAAATAAGAAATGTTAGGCATGTGCTGATGATTTTACTTTTAGTTTTACTGGTTTTCTGAGACACGGTCTGGCTACATAGCCCAGGCTGGCCTTAAACTCATGGCAGTCCTCCTGCATAAGCCTCCCAGGTGTTGACAGATTTGGTTTGCACTGGCCATTTGCTCCTATGAACAAGCAGAGAAGATGCTGAAGATTTAAACAATGTGTAGGGGACGTGACCAGAATCTTTTGGTAAAAGATTTTTTTTAAGTATGTGTACGTGCATATGTACTGGATGAGTCAGTGTGCCCATATGCATTCAGGTGCCTGCAGAGGCCAGAAGAAGTCATCAGCTTCCCCTGCAACTGGATTTATTAGCATTTTTGAACCAACTGATATGGGTGCTTGGGACCTAAATCTTTGTCCTCTGCAAGAGCAGTAAGTGCTCATAACTGCAGGGCCATCTCTCCAGCCCTGGTGATCAGAATTTTAATGGATGCTCTGGGTGCTGCTCAAGTATAGTGAAACCCTTACCCTGCACCACGGATGGATGGGGAGCCCCATATTCAACTGGAGCCATGTCTGCTCCTGCCTTACTTATAAACCCTCTCCATAGCCTTTCTATTACAAAGGAGAAACAAAATCTTAGAAAATTGGCTTACAAGCTAGGTGCACACTCCCCGGGTACTTAAGATGCCAGTGAGGCATGTTTTGCCTGGTCTCAAGGGTAAAGGACTGAAGTAAAGCTGGAGGGACATGTCAGTATTAATCAGCCGATGAAAAGTTAGGGGAAAAACAAGTGGGAATGGTGTGGGTTTTCTTATCCCTAGATACCTCTAACTCTTTTGTAGACCTAAACAAAGGTTAGTGACGAAAATTTATATATATATATATATATATATATAATTTTTTATATATACCTATTTATATTAACTATGTTTCATGAAGGTTTAAGGCAGCTTAACCCAAACTATGTAATCTACAAAGATAAACAGCTATGTGAAAAAATTGATAATGATATTGGGGTTGAAGAGATGGCTCTCATTGCTCTTGCAGAGCCAGGACCCTGGGTTCCACCTTCCCAGCACCACCTCGCGCAGCTACCCACGGCTCCATAAACTCCCTTCTACCGCGCGATCACAATGCACCATCTTTCCGTGTATCCTACGCGATGTGCATTGCACAACTCATGTGCACTTACATACAATATGCATGGCAATATATAACAAGTAACACTGATAAAATAATTTTAAAAATAAATAAATAGGAAAAAAATTGATGTCAAGAAAACCATAGGAAGCAACAATCACCCAGTAGTGACAGAAAGAAACACATACTGATGAGTGAGAGCAGGAGAGAGAGAGAAAGAAAAAAAAAAAAAAAAAAAAAAAAAAAAAAAGAGAGTGAGAGAGAGCAAGAAGTGGTCGTGACAAAGGCCTTGTCACAAAAGCCTACAAAAAAATATTCTATCTATATATCAAATTTACAAACAAGGTTGGCAAAGTGAGTGCGCCCCTCGAACTCCTTCACATCAAACCCACAAGGCCTCTGACAGCTCGAGGTCCACTGGCATGGCCCAGACTGGCATTCCAGAGTCGTTTGACAGGTGGATCAAATCTTTCAAAATACTTCATTTATAATAGCAAGATTTAAGACGTTAATGAGACACATGAAGTTATATGTAGAGCTATATGTAACAGAGTAGGTGAAAGAGCTTGTACTAGGAAGTGAAAATGCGCTAGTGATGCTGTCTCTCAGGTTAGTCCTCATACATGAAAAAATGTTGAATAAGACGTTCCCAAAAGTCCTTAGCGCGTATGCGATGTGAGATAACACCCCCTGAAATGTGGGCTTGATCGTGATTTAAAAGCCCCAACGTTTTCAGTAGGCCCATTTGAGCTTCTGAATTACTTCTTTCGAATTACCCCACTTCCCTCCCTTGACGTCCATATCCTTTTTGCTACTCAATAAATCTCGACTCTCTTAACAACTTATACTGTCGATCAAGACTGAGATCGTTGACTGTTTCATGTGCTTTTGTTTCGTCTGTGGATAATAATAGGACATTGAATCTTACGATACGCGCTGTCTTGCTAGCTCTCTGATAGGTAGCCAGAATTTTCACTCCGGTGTCAGCTGATTAGGCCAGAGATGTAGTTGAACAATCCTTCTGGGAAAAGTCTCCAAAATTCATTAGCCACCTCAAACGCGCTCTCTCTCTCACACCTTCAACGTATATGAAGAACCTACCAATAGCCTACCACAATGGGATAGTGATATTCATTCCCTTCTTCCAGAAGCAAAGCAAGACGCAAGATTCTATTGCACCACAATTGGATGGTACCATTATGGGTCTCCGCGCTCACAAGCTGAGGTACAATCTGAAGCGTGCAAAACCGCAGGCAGCGAAGGCTTTACTCTTCGCGGCGAGCGTGCTCTGTTACAGACCCAATAGGTGGTTCATGGCAAGCGCGGCAACGTTGTGTGGTATGCTAACAAACGGATCAATGAGGCAAAGTAGAGGAGTCGCGACACTTCTTCTTCTCTGCTTCTAAACGGGATGCCAGCGAGCTCGGAGAGATCCGCTGTAGAATCGATTCTTTAGCTAGACTCTCAGCGAGCGTGCTAGCGAATAGCGCTACCACATCCCCGTGTGGCTGTGCCACAAGTGAAAATGACATTCTCCGGGCGAACAAGAGCCTAGAAGCAGAAATGGAACAGCAGAGTTAGAGGGCATGTTTTCCTGCCTCTCTGTTTATGTTTATTAGGTTATTTTATTTTTCTCTGTTTGATGCTGCTCCCGTTTGTCTTCTCCCATGGATGTGAGGCAATTTAGGTCAGGTGTTACCATGAGAACATTGTGTCCCCCCCAAATAAGAGAGGGGAGAAAGAAAAGAGGAACCCAGGAAGAAATAAGACACACTCCAAGACACAAATGTGGGCTTCTCAAGGAGAGAATTGCAATTAAGTTTTCATTTTGTTTTGTTATAAGAGCCACATATTCTGTTCATGGTGGCTTATGAAGTTATATCTCAAAGGGTTATTAAGCAACCTAGGTGAGATCAGAGAGAGATTCCTATGAATTGGAAAGGATTATAGCTGATAAGGTAAAACTTCGGTACTTTGCAGGATTAAAGGATCCGTTTTATTGTTAAACAAATAGATTTAAATTGGCGTTAGACTTTCTTTCGAAATTCCCTCAGCACTTTACAATATATGCTGAAAAAAGAGAGGAACAACACGTCATGATGCACTCGAAGTCTTTTGCGAATTTGAGCCGTAGATGATGCCTTAGGCCATATAAGACACGTGCCTCAGTATCCCATATATCACCATGGTTGAATAAGATTGGGATTCTCTTCCTCCCATAATGTGTCTGGTTTGCATGTGAACAAAGGTTCACATATAGCCGGCACACAACTTGGCCTAGGTTGACCCTGAATTCTTTTTTAAGCCTGAGGCAAGCTATCGCCGCTCTTTTAAGCTGCGTGATATATCGTCTCATTAAGCTTGTAGAAGGCTACTCCGTGTGGAGAGATTCCTTACGACCACAGAATTCATCCACATAAGGTATGTGGCGAAGAACGGCCAATGTCAACCTATATTCAGTTCCAGAGGAAGAGAAGAGAGTGCATTTTCTCTATACCCATAATGTCCCTAGAATTCATCCCTTGTCATGCCTCCCTCGGTCTATGCGCGTGGAGTAAAGAAGCATCACTGGATCTACCTGAAGCGCCAGTAACTCGGTTGACCGAGTATGAGGACGGTTAGAGCTGTATAAGATAGTCACCGAATCCTGTGCAGAGGACCGGGTTTGATCCTTCAGCACCCACATGGGGCGGCTGAGAACCGTGCTTTAACTCCAGTTCCAGGAATCGAACCCTCTTCTGACCTCTGCGGCATTGGCACGACATGGGTGCAACAAACCTTAGCATTGCAGGGACAGTACATTCAGGTAACAACCATAAAAGAAACATAAATAAAAGCCAGGCATGTGGCACACGCCTTTAATCCTAGCACTTGGGAGGCAGTGACAGGTGAATCTTTGTTGGAGTTCCAAGGCCAGAGCCTGGTTCTACCAACCGTTGTCGAGTTTCCAGAGACAGGCAGGGCTACAGGCGTAGATTTGCCGCTGTTCTCGGGAAAAAAAGTTCCAAAATAAGATCCCAGTAGTATTAATATAAATAAATAGAATTACAATAAAATAAATAAAGAATCGCTGGGTACTCAGAATCCAACAAGAAGAGAGGGCCTATATACCATTATTAAGAATTCCATTATTTATTATGAGGTATTAGTTTTTCTTTATAATGAGAGATGCGTAGAGGCCAAAAACTAAAAACCTTACAAATACAAAGCACATACAGTTCACAAAATGCTTCAGATTTGGAGGATTACATTCCAACAGTCACTGGATCTACTTAACCGATATGAGCCCGAGTTAATCCTGAGGATATAGAATGCATGGCTTTAGGAAAAGCGATTTCCATTTGAGCAGGGGCTGGGACCATGCTCTTGCAGATGATCAAAGTTCCNTATATATATAAGATTTTACATGAAAATGACATTAGTGTGGTGTCTCAAAAAAGTGCAGACTGGGCATTAAAATATGTGAATTGAGGCTGGAGAGATGGCTAGGTGGTTAGGAGCCCTGGCTGCTCTTGCAGAGGACCTGGGTTTGAGTCCTAGCACCCACATGGCAGCTAACAGTCATCCACAACTCCAGTTCCAGGGGAATGCGACACTCACTTCTGACCTCCATGGGCACTGCAAGACATGGGTGCACCTACACACATGCAGGCAGTACACTCGTACACATAAAATAATAAATAAAATAGTTTTTTTTTTAATGTGTGGCTTCAACTTCAACAAAACTCCCCTTTCTTTTGTGTATTCGTGTGTGTGTGGGGGGGTGTATGCCTCTGTGTGTATGTGTGTGTGTGTGAACAGGTGTGCATTTGGACCAGAGGTCAATACTGGCTATCTTTCTCATGCCCCCTACCTTCTTTTTCTTTTGTTTTCTCTTTTTCTTTTCTTCTTTTTTTTGAGACAGGATCTCTCTGTAGCCTCAGCTGGACTGGAACTCACTATGTAGACCAAGCTGGCCTTGAACTCACAGAGATCCACCTGCCTCTGCCTCCTGAGTGCTGGGATTAAAGGTATGCATCACCACAGCCAGCTTCTGCCTTATTTGTGTGTGTGTGCATGTGTTACACAATGTATCTAGAAGCACATACATACATTTTATAGAATTAATTTTCAAAAATGTTCAAGAAATGACCAATTCCCTTACAAACCAAAACACATTAAAATCAATGGACTTTGGGTAGTTCATTCTGTGGTGTTCTCAGTACAAATGGTACACAGCTGATTTGAAACATACAGAGCAAGTGTAAAGTACAGCAATCAGGACTGCAGGGATTCAAATTTCATGGCTCACCAACAACTACAAGACTTCCTCTTCTCAAGCTAAGAAACGTTATAAGAACTTAACATCTGGGGCTGGAGAGATGGCCTAGCAGTTAAGAGCGCCCACTGCTCTTGCAGAGGACCCGGGTTTGATCCCCAGCACCCACATGGCAGCTGAGAACCATCTTTAACTCCAGTTCCAGGGGAATCCAACACCCTCTTCTGACCTCTGCACCATTGCACAACACGGGTGCACAAACCTACATGCAGACAGTACATTCATACACATACAGAAATAAATAAAATTTTAAAAAAATTAAAAAAAAATTAAAATAATAACAACATCTGTGGGTGTCGAGTTTGGATTGCTTTCAAAAATTGCAAGTACACATTTGCCACATTATGACTAATCAATAAAAAAGGATGTTATAAAAGCTTTTTATTGAAAAAGTATTAAAAAAACCAAGTTATTTTTTATTTTTTGAGACAGGGTCTCCCTATAGCCCCAGCTGGCCTAGAACTTACTCTGCAGACCAGGCTGGCCTTGAACTCACAAAGATCCGTCTGCCTCTGCCTCTGCCTCTGCCTCTGCCTCCCAAGGGCTAGGAAGGTATTCACCACCATGGCTGGCTTAAAGACAGTTCTTGGCTGCCATGTGGGTACTAGCAATAGAACCCATGTCCTCTGCAAGAGCAGTCGGTGCTCTTAACTGCTGAGCCATCTCTCCAGCCCCAAGAACCAAATATATTTTTTTTTAAGACTAGGTCTGTCACTGCATGTAGTTGGCTGGTCAGAGAGCCCCAGGGCTCCTCTTGTCCCTGTCTCCCCAGAGCTGGGGTGGCAGGCACACACCTTGGCAGGCAGCTTTTCACATGGTGCTGGGGATCCAAACTCAGGTCCCCATGTTCACACAGCAAGCATTTTACCAACTTCAGGCTCACTCCCTCTATGTCTTCATTTCTTCATTATAAAAAGACAGCTAGATGCAGGGGCTCATGCCTTTAGTCTCAGCACTTGGGTGGCAGAGGCAGGCAGATCTCGGTGAGTTCAAGGCCAGCCTGGCCTACATAGTGAGTTCCAGGACAGTTGGGGCTACAGGGAGACCCTGTCTCAAAAAAGACCAAAAATCATTTTTTAATTTAAAAATAAAGGACACAGCTTTGGGTCTTTGGAGGAAGAGTTTTTGAACAACAAATGAAAATAATAAAGGAAAGGACTAGTAAATTGAGCAGAACAAAAATGAAGAACTATTTAAAGTAGATACCATGAAGGAAATGCAAAGTCAGATATTGGCTGGGCCAAAAAAATAATGACTTATATAAATATATTAAGGGCCAGCAAGTTAAAGGGCTTTCTGCCAAGCCTGACCACCTGAGATTACTGCCTGGCATTCGTGGTGAACGGAGAGAGCTGACTCCCAATGTCATTCTTTGACCACACAGGCTGTGGTATTCACCCTCTCAAATAAATAAACATTTGAAATACAAATTTTTAAAAAATTTATTTAAAAGTTCCAAAAATCAATAAAGAAAAGACAATTCAATAGGGAAATGAGCAAGGGATTTCAGAAGGACACTGTACAATATATAAATATGCAGCCTGCCAGTACACACATAAAAATGATCAAATTCATGTCAGAACAAGAAGTCTTGCATGCCACTAGTGTGGTGTGTGAACAAACTAAAGCAATTTAATATCCCCTATTAATCTGTGACTCAGTAATCCCACTAGCAGATATAGGTACCTGTGCTGGATAGCTTTGGTGTCAACTTGACACACCTGGGTTGAGGGAGCCTCGGTTGGGGAATTGGCTCCATTGGATTGGCCTGTGGCCACATCTGTGGTGTATCGTTTGATTGTTGAGCAGTGACAGTAGAAGAAGGCAGGCTGGGCATGAGCCAGAGAGCAAGCCAGTAGAGAGCAAGCCAGTGAACAGCAGTCCTCCATGGCCTCCAGGTTCCTGCCCTGAGTTCCTGCCTTGGGCTCCCTAAGTGATGAAATGTGACCCAGGAGATGTAAGCTGAATAAACCCTTTCCTCCCCAAGTTGGTGTCGGTCAGAGTGTTTTGTCACAGCAATGGAAGACAAACTAGGACAGAAATTGGTACCAGAGGAGTGGGGTATTGCTGTGACAGACCTGACCTTGGTGTTTTGGGGAAGGATTGTGGAGGCGTTTGGAACTTTGGGCTGGGAAGATCATTGAATGCCTAAAGATTGTTGCTGTGGAGCTTGGAGCAGTTTTGCTGAAGGAGTTGTAGAAGATGGAGGCCTGGCTTGTGAAGTTTCTAGTTTCAAAGGAGAGCAGAGATCATCAGGACTGTGTAATCTGTGGGTTCTGGTCAGCTGGGGCTGTGGAGAATCAGCTGTAAGTAACAAGAGACCAGAACCTGAAGTGAAACTTTTGTGGTACTGGGGCAATTGATGCTGGTTAGCTGGGGCTGAAAAATCAGCTGTAAGTAACAAGAGACCAGCATCACTGAGGTGAAATCTTCTGGGGAGAATATCTTCAAGGTCAGCACACAGAAGCTGTGACCCAGAAAGGGCCTGAGCCTCCATCTTGAGCCAGAAGCCGGACTTGGTAACGTGTAAGAGTCTCCTATATGGTTCCGGTGTTGAAATTTGAGGGGGTCACAGAGAGCAGCCGAGGCTTGGCACTGTGAGAGGTCAGGAAAGACCATTGGTGGAAGTGCACCTCGGTTGCTGTGAAGACCCCAGGATTGCAGGGGTCATGGAGAGAAGCTGAGGCTTTGCACCAGGAGAGGTCAGAAGAGACCATTGGTGAAGGTGCTGCCTCAGTTTCAGTAGCGACCCCAGCTTTTTGGAGATGCCGGTACCCTGGGACGACCACCAAGAGCAGCGGTAGGTGTAGAATGGAGTCGGCCTGGGCCTGCGAGATGAGTGTGCCACGGACGGCAGAGTCGGAGAGGGGGAGCTGCCGAGACCCTTTGGAGCCCAGAAGATCGTGAGTGAATCCCAGGTGTCCAGCCTTGAGCTACTTGCTGGACTTAGGTTTTGTTTGAGAGTGCCTGATTCTTCCCTTTGAAATAAGACAGTACTTGTTTTGGATTTTACAGCAGCCCACAGTTAAGAGACTTTTAATAGACTGGACTTTTAAGTGTTTGGACATTTTAAGGACTGTGGGGCTTTTAAGGATGTACTGTCTTAGGTTGTGATTAGTGTTAACATCATACTTTGGGGATAAGAACTGGAAAGGTGGTTTAATAGTGATGTGTTTGTGTGTCAAGTTGACAAGGGGTCAATTGTGCTGGATAGCTTTGGTGTCAACTTGACACACCTGGGTTGAGGGAGCCTCGGTTGGGGAATTGGCTCCATTGGATTGGCCTGTGGCCACATCTGTGGTGTATTGTCTTGATTGTTGAGCAGTGACAGTATAAGAAGGCAGGCTGGGCATGAGCCAGAGAGCAAGCCAGTAGAGAGCAAGCCAGTGAACAGCAGTCCTCCATGGCCTCCAGGTTCCTGCCCTGAGTTCCTGCCTTGGGCTCCCTAAGTGATGAAATGTGACCCAGGAGATGTAAGCTGAATAAACCCTTTCCTCCCCAAGTTGGTGTCAGAGTGTTTTGTCACAGCAATGGAAAGACAAACTAGAACAGTACCCTAACTTGTAACATATGTACCTGTGTTTACAATGAAATTCATAAACGCATTCTCTCTCCTAGCCAATTTGGATACAATCCAAATTTCAATCAATAATAAAAAGATAAATAAATTGTGGCGTATTCATTCAATGAAGTTGTCCCAGATAGAGGAAAATGAATTAATTACAGTTGGAAAAAATCACTGATAAATCTCACAGACTAACCACAGAGGCTGAGGACACAGCTCAGTGACCCAGCACTTGCCTGGTCCCGAGTTTGATCCCTAGTGTGTCAGTTTATTTTCCCATGGCTATGACAAAATCTCAGACTGGAAGGAAGGTAATGGAAGTTCATGGAGGACAGGCTGGTGGGGGCTCATGGTTTGAGGAGGCACAGTCCATCCTGGAGGACACTGTGTGCTGGGACCAGCTCCGTCTGCAGTAGAGGGGGACTGCTTGTTCCGGCCCAGGATGCAGAGGAAGAGGCTCTGGGACTCAGCTGGCTCTCTCTCTCTCTCTCTCTCTCTCTCTCTCTCTTTTTATTTTTTCCTTTTCCTTTTCTCCAGCCTAGGATCTCAGCCCACCGTCCACATTCAGGGCAGGTCTTGTTCCCCCTCACTTTTTCCTCTCTGAAAATACCCTCACAGATACGCCTAGAGACTTGATTTATAGAGGATCCCAAATCTGAAAAAGTCGACAATTAAAATGAACCATGACACCTAACATGGGAAAAACAACAAAAGGGCGGATAGCTCAGTGGTCAACACCTGCCCAGCATGCATGGCATGCTAGGTACAGTCCCAAGTACCAGATGGGACAGGTGGCGGGGGGGCAAGAAGCCATGGAAAGCGAAAATAGTATCAATCTCAAGAAGGCATGCCCTAAATAAAGTAATACACAGGGACAAATCTTAAATCCAAGTATATAAATCAGAATGACAGTGATTAAGGATCCAAATATATGTAGCAGAGCCAGAAGGAAGGAAGGAAGGGAGGGAGGAAGGGAGGGAGGGAGGGAGGAGAGGAGGGAGGAGAGGAGGGAGGGAGGGAGAGCCGGACCTGTGAGGTCACACTGTATCTGTGGAAATTTGTGTGACAGCTCCAAAGGACATTAGGGATGCCTGAGATCTGAAGTAGCTGCTCCGAGAGCAGCTGGCTCCCCAGGTGATGACCTTAATATCCTGAGCTGTGTGCTGTCTGCATGTTCTTGCTTAGGTACTGCGGAAGTGTCCGTTTTTATTTTATTTTTACTTTTTGGATTATTTTGTGTGTACGTGTGTGTGGTATGTGCATGTGGGGTCCAGGGGTTGACAAGTCTTTCTTGATTGCTCTCCGCCACCTAATGGGGGGCCTTCTCCCTGGAACCTGGACCTCACCAATTCAACCACCTAATGAGGGGGCCTCTCCCTTGAACCTGGAGCTCACCAATTCAACCGGTCTTGCAGGCAGCTTGCTCTGGAGCTCCCTTGCCTCCCTCCCCTGGGCTGGAATTCCAGACAAGCTGCTCTGCTAACGTGGCATTCGTGCATGTGCATAGCAAGTGCTTTTCTCACTGAGCCATCTCCTCAGTCCCTGTGCCCTGTTTTACACTTTAAAGATGGGGTCTCATGCAACCCAGATTGCTGTCAAACTCACTTTGCAATTGAGGCCGGCCTTGAACTCCTGGTTTCTTGCTTCCATCCTCTGCTGGGATCCAGGCATAAGCCACCACACTCAGCTTAAATTTTATTTTAAAGAATCCAGTTTCATCACTACTGTGTCTGTACAGGGCTTCTTATAATACAACTAAAAACCATTAAGGCATTTGAAAACCATATTGCTGTATATGTCCATATAGTTTTTATTTCTGTGAATAGCAGTAAATGAATGCCTACAACGGACCTCAAACTGCTCTAAAGAGGGATAATGACAGAATAGTGTGTCCTCCATTGAAATATCACACTTCTAATGGCAGATGGCCGAAAGCTCTGTGGAAAGTGGCCCATTCTGTCTAGACCAATTGCCAAAAGTAAGAACAGATGACTTATCTGATTGCTTTTTTTAAAATGAAAAAAAAAAAAGAATTTGACTGGCAGTGCTCATTGATGCAACTTTGCATTTATACATGCAAAGATTAAGCCAAGACTGAAATTCAAGAAGAAACCTTGTGAATTAAAGACTCTAGAGCCTGGCATACCTTTAATCCTAGCATTCAGGAGGCAGAGGCAGGTGGATCTTTGTGAGTTCAAGGCCAGCCTGGTCTACAGAGTGAGTTCCAGGCCATCTGGGGCTACCGGGAGACCCTGTCTTGAAAAGACCAAAAAAAGAAAAGATTCTGGATGCTGGGGTACAGCTAACGCTTGCTTTAAACAATTACTGTCTACTCTTGGTAACACCTAGGAGCAGATGAGTTAGTAGGAAATAGCATTATATACTGAATTTCAGAGAATGTTTTATTTGTGGTCATTCCTTTGGGGACTTGGTGGGAATCTCTAATTTCATGTACAGAGGATCCTGGACTGTCTAAATGGAGGAATGGAGCTTAGTGCCAGCACACACTGTGCATGCAGCCCTCTCTGCTTCTTCGTGACTGGCTCCATGATGGACTGTAACCTTGAACTGGGAGCCAAATGAACTCTTTCTCCTTTAAGGTGCTTCTGTCAGGGCATTTCATCACAGTGACAGGGAAAAAAACCATGACAGATGCTTCTAAAGGCAGCATCAAGCCTTTCATTTCAGGTTCTTGTCTGCATGGAAATTCCACCTGTGCCTTTTCCCCTTGCCTTCACTCACAGGTAATGCCTAGAATTTCCCATGCAGAAATGATCAGCTTTTTTCCTCTGGGCCTTTTAGAGTGGTCCCTTTCATCACAAATGCTAATGAAAGCAGTTTCCCCATCACTTGACCTGAGGTTTTCAAAGTAACATCAAAAGAATCCAATTTATGAAAAGAACTCTGTAGTTGTGGATTCTGTGATGGGGAACTGACCGCTGTCACATGTTCAGCTTATGCCATCAGTGATGTTGATATGAACCACCATTATATTAAATGATGCCTATTTAAGTTGGCAAGCCTGTCATGTGACTGTAGTGCTAGCTCCCCATCTGCTTGTTCTAGTTTGTGTTCCATTGCTGTGACAAAACACTCTGACCAACACCAACTTGGGGGGGGGGGATTTATTCAGCTTACATCTCTTGGGTCACAGTTCATCACTCAGGGAGCCCAAGGCAAGAACTCAGGGCAGGAACCTGGAGGCAGGAGCTGAAGCACAGGCCATGGAGGAATGCTTGCTCACTGGCTTGCTCTTCTGGCTTATGCCCAGCCTGCCTTCTTATACCATACACAACCACCTGCCCAGGGTGGCACCACTCATTGTGGGCTGGGCCCTTCTACACTGCTTGACTATCAAGACAATACTCCACAGATGTGGCCACAGGCCAATCCAATGGAGCCAATTCCCCAATTGAGGCTCCCTCAATCCAGGTGTGTCAAGTTGACACTAAAGCTATCCAGCACACTGCTGAATGAAATCTTTTTGATTTGTAAGCCTTGGTGAAAAAAAAATCAGGGGCTGTCAATCAAGCTTTCACGACAGTGATCAGGTCTTTGGGCACCATATAAGGCATGTTAGGGGGTTGGTGCTGTGGCTGAGTTGGTTCCATTAGTAGAGTGCTTGCTACATTCATGAAGAGCTGAGTTACATCCTCAGCACATCATCAACTACATGTAGTAGTCACACCTGTAATCCCAACATCTGGGAGGTGACAGCAGGGGATCCCAAGTTCAAGGTCATCTTTGACTACATAGGAAGTTTAAGGTGAGCCTAGGCTATATGAGACCCTGCCTCAAAGAAAACAAAAGACAAAAAAAAAAGACAGTGAGATTTCCTTTGGCTTAAGAAAACAATTTCTGAGTGTGCAGTGCTTAGATCGGGGATTTCCCAGGACCACCTGAAGCACAGACAATCATTAACACACACACACACACACACACACACACACACACACTGCCAACTGGAATTGCCCAGGGAATGTCCAAGTGGATTCTTTGGAGAACCTGAGGAACAGAGAGGGAAGAGTGAGTTAGACTTCTGATAGAAAGCCTAAAACTTAGACCAGTCAACATCATTCCATACACAAGGACAAAAACAAATAAATCAAACAAACAATGAAGGCATCTGAAGGAGGCAAGCAAAGCAAGCCTTCAAATAGTGAAGAGGCATTTGTGATTCCCACTGGAATACAGGCAATGAGAAACCTACATGCCAGGGACACAAAGAAGGGACAATATGGGAAAGGTGCAGGATAATCCCACACCAAGCTCTACCAACCCTGTGAGAGATTCCTACAGTGGGATCACCCTCGGGATGGCCCAGGACACAGATCTTAGAGGAACAATTGCAAACATATTCAAAGAAATCACAGAACATAAAGAACAAGTCAGAGAACTAAGGAGAGAGAATGAAAAACTCAAGAAGGACCTAGAGAGAGAGAATGACAAACTCTGGAAGGAAGTGGAAACACTGAAAAGATCCCATGTTGAAAAAGAAAAGGAAACCAACCAGGGAAGCAAAGAGCTACAGGAAGAGATTGAGAAGCTCCAAAAGGAAGTGTAAATACTAAAAAAAAAAATCACAAAATGAAAAAGGAAATAAAACACTCATCCAGTCAAGAGGAAAGGAATGGAAAAAGCCTCAGAAGTAGGAGGAAGCAGAACAAAGAATATCAGACCTGGAAGATAACACAGAAAAACCCAAAACCTCAAGTAAAGATTATGAAAAATTTAAAAATACACAAAAGTGAAACAACCAGGAATTGTGGGACACTATGAAAAGATCAAATCTCTGCATCATAGGGATAGAGGAAAGAGAAGAATCTCAAGAGAATGGTATTGATAAGATCTTCAACAGAATAATAGATGAAAATTTCCCCAAACTAAAAAAAGACAGACCAATACAAATACAAGAAGCACATAGAACTCCAAACAGACAAGATCAGAAGAGAAACTCCCCATGCCATATCATAGTTAAAACACTAGACGCCCAAAACAAAGACAAAATTTTGAAAGCTACAAGAGAAAAACAACAAGTTACATATAAGGGGAAACCTATCAGAATTACAGCTGACTTCTCAGTGCAAACTATGAAAGCAAGAAGAACATGGAGCAAAGCATTCTTAGTGTTAAAGGACTATAGATGCCAATCCAAGTTACTATGCCCAGCAAAAATGTCAATTCTAGTTGAAGGAGAGAGAAAAATCTTCTATGACATAAACAAGATGAAAGGATACATGTCTGGAAAACCAACCCTTCAGAGAATACTTGAAGCAATTCAAAGGACAGAAGAAAGGAGCAACTATCCCAGGCACCTAGAAAGAGAAATTAATAAAAGCATAACTGCAGAAGTAGAAACCTAGACCCAAAATGCAAATGGATAATAAGGTGAAAGGAAGCAAGACACATCTTTCAGTTATAGCCTTAAATTTTAATGGACTAAACTCCCAAATCAAAAGACATAGACTAGGAGATTGGATTAGGAAACAGAAACTGTCTATATACTGTCTACAAGAAGTGCATCTTACTTTCAAGGATAGGTGCCACCTTAAAGTGAAAGGATGGAAAAACATATTCCAATCAAACAGTACCAAAAAGAAATCACAGACATCTACCGAATATTCAACCCAAATACCAGAGAATGCCCTACTATCTACAAGAACACACAGAGACTAAACAACACACTCCTGAATAATGAATGGGTCGAGGAAGAAATAAGGAAAGAAATAAAAACATTCCTGGAACTGAATGACAATTATAATACAACACAACAAAACCTATGGGATAATTTAAAAGCAGTACTAGGAGGGAAGTTTATAGGCCTGGGTGCCTACATGAGAAAAACAGAAAGAGCACAAGTGAACGATCTAACACTGCTGCTAAAATACTTGAGAAACAATGACAAATGAACCCTAAATGCACAAACATCAGAGCAGAAATCAATGAAATAGAAACAAAGAAAACAAAACAAAAATCAATGAATCCCAAAGTTGGTTCTTTGAGAGAATAAACAAGATAGACAGACCTCTAGCCCAGTTAACCAAGAGAAAGAAGGAACAACTTCAAATCAATACAATCCATGATGAAAAGGGAAATATCACAACGGACAAGGAAAAGATCCAGACAATCATATGGGAATACTTCATAAACCTTTACTAAGTTTGAAAACCTAGGAGAAATGGATGAATATCTGAAATCCTGGGAATTACCAAAGCTCAACCAAGAAGAGATCAACAGCTTAAACAGACCCATAATATATGAAGAAATTGAAGATGTAATAAGAAACCTCCAACTAAAAAAAGCCCAGGCCCAGATGGTTTCATGGCATATTTCTATAAAACATTTCAAAAAGACTTACAACCATTTTTACTCAAATTGTTTAGAAGGATACAAACAGAGGGAATTCTCCCAAATTCCTTCTATGAAGCCAGCATCACTCTAATACCAAAACCAGGCAAAGATACAACCAAAAAGGAGAAATATAGACCCATCTCATTAATGAACACAGATGCAAAAATTCTCAACAAAATACTTGCAAATTGCATAGAGACCCACATCAAGAAGGTCATCCATCATGACCAAGTTGGATTCATACCAGAGATGCAGGTATGGTTCAACATATGAAAATCAATAAATATCATCAAAAATATAAATGGACTAAAAGACAAAAACCACACAATCATCTCAATTGATGCAGAAAAAGTCTTTGACAAATCCAGCATCTCTTCATGCTTAAAATCCTAGAAGGAATTGGATTGGAAGGATCATTCCTCAATGTAATCAAAGCCATATTCAGGAAACCCACAGCCAATATCATCCTAAATGGGGAAATGACAGAAGCATTCCCTTTAAAGGTAGGAACTCGGCAAGGCTGCCCCCTATCACCACTCCTCTTCAATATAGTGCTTGAAACACTTGCTAGGGCAATAAGGCAAGAAAAGGAAATTAAAGGAGTTCTAATTGGAAAAGAGGAAGTCAAACTATCCCTTTTTGCTGATGATATGATTGTTTACTTAAGAGATGCAAAAAACTCCACCAGAAAACTCCTAGAAACGATTAACAGCTTCAGCAAAGTGGCAGGATACAAAATTAACCTTAGAAAATCAATGGCCTTTCTTTACACCAAGAACAAGCAACTGGAGAAAGAATTCAAAGAGACCTTCCCACTCACAATAGCCTCAAAAACAATAAGATACCTAGGAACAAACCTAACCAAAGACACCAAAGACCTCTACAACAAAAATTTTAAACCCTTAAAGAAAGAAATTGAAGAAGACCTCAGAAGATGGAAAAACCTCCCATGCTCATGGATTGGGAAAATTAACATTGTAAAAATGTCCATTTTACCAAAACTCTTGTATAGATTTAATGCAATCCCAATCAAAATCCCCAAGAGTTTCTTCACAGGCTTGGAAACAAAAGTTCTTAAATTCATTTGGAAAAACAAAAGACCCCGAATAGCCAAATCAACCCTGAGTGAAAAGAGCTACACAGGAGGGATCTCTATACCAGATTTTAAACTATACTACAGGGCTATAGTCATAAAAACAGCCTGGTACTGGCACAAAAACAGACCTGTTGACCAATGGAACAAAACCGAAGATCCAAATCTGAGCACATACAATTTCAGCCATCTCATATTTGACAAGGGGGCCAAGAAGACACAATGGAGGAAAGACAGCATCTTCAGCAAGTGGTGTTGGCAAAACTGGATCACCACCTGTAGAAGAATGAAATTAAACTCCTACCTCTCACCCTGTACAAAAGTCCAGATGGATCAAAGACCTCAGTGTGAAACCCCAAACTCTGAAGGTGATAGAAGAAAAAGTTGGCAGCAGCCTACAAGACATAGGCATAGGAAAAGACTTCCTAAATCAAACAGCAGCTGCACAAGAATTAAGGTCCACAATCAACAAATGGGATCTCATTAAACTCAAAAGCTTCTGTACATCAAAAGAAACAAGGATGTGAAGAGAAATCCCAGAGTGGGAGGAAACATTCACTGCAGATACATCTGACAAAGCATTGATTTTCCAGAATATATAAACTACTGAACGGGGCTGGAGAGATGGCCTAGTGGTTAAGAGCACTGACTGCTCTTACAGAGGACCTGGGTTCGATCCCCAGCACCCACATGGTGGCTGAGAACCGTCTTTAGCTCCAGTTCCAGGGGAATCCGACGCCCTCTTCTGACTTCCACGGCATTGCACGACATGGGTGCACAGACCTATATGCAGACAGTACATTCATACACATAAAAAAATAAAATTAAAAAAAACTCAAAAAACAGAGAAGAAAGAAAACAAATGACCCACTCAAAAGATAGAGCAAAGAGCTGAACAGAGATTTCACAAGTGAGGAATTGGAGATGGCTGAGAAACATCTTAAAAAGTGTTCAACGTTGCTAATAATTAAGGAAATGCAAATTAAAACTACTTTAAGATATCTCACTCTGATAATACAGGCTAGAATCAAGTAAACAAATGGTATCAAGTGCTGGAGAGTTTGTGGGAAAAGGGAACACTCATCCACTGCTGATGGGAACGTAAACTCGTACAGCCACTATGGAAAGCAGTGTGGAGAACCCTTGGAAGACTCGGAATGAACTTGCCACTTTACCCAGCCATACCACTCCTGGGTATGTACCCACAAGACTCATTTTACCACAGAGATATATGCACAGTCATGTTTATTGAAGCTCTCTTCACAATAGCAAGGAGCTGGAACCAACCCAAGTGCCCCTCAACGGACATGTAGATAGAGAAAATGTGGTACATCTATACAATGGAGTTCTATGCAGTGGTAAAGAAAGATGACATCATGAACTTTGCAGGTAAATGGCTGGAGCTAGAAGATATCATGCTGAGTGAAGTAACACAGTCCCAGAGAAACAACAAATGGTATCCCTCATCTGTGGATGCTAGTGCCAATTACCTAATTGTATGGCAAACTGAGCAACGTCAATGTGATCTGAAAACAACTGTGCTCTTATACTGTAGAATCCCTTAAAAAAATAAACAACAACAAAAAAAAAGAAAAGTAGAAAACAAAAAACAATTTCCCATCAGGCGTAATGGAGCACGCGTTTAATCCCAGCATTTGGGAGGCAGAGGCAGGCGGATCTCTGTGAGTTCAAGGCCAGCCTGGTCTACAGAGTGAGTTCCATGCCAGCTGGGGCTACAGGAGAACCTGTCTCAAAAAAAGAAAACAATTCCCCTTCTCATATAATAGAAAAAGCATATATTTTTAGTCTCAACAAAAAGACCTTTGGGAAAAAGTTGTGTTGAATACTTAACATACACATTAAATTTTTTCTTCCATATTATATTAAAAACTAAACCCAGTGGGTGTGATGGTACACACCTTTAATCCCAGCAGTTGGGAGCCAGAGGCAGACTCTATGAATTCAAGGGCAACCAGTTCTACATGGTGAGTTCCAGGCCAGCTATGGCTATATAGTGAGACCCTGTCTCAAAAAATAAACCAATAAATTAAAAATGAAAGCTCTAAGCCTTTATATGCTCTAGCAGCTAGCACGAGAAAACTCCAATCGCTGGCTAAGCAGGAGCAAAGCAGGCTGCAGGTACAGAGGTCAGGTCCACATCTCTGTGACCCCTGTCCTGTCCCTTCTCTGCCTGCAGCTTTGCCCTCAGTCTTGAAACAAGGAGACAGTGAACTATTCCAGGTGCTGGACTACACACACAACCCAGGACAGCTTTTCCCAAAGCCCCAAGGCAGATTTCTACCTTAGGTCACAACAACCTAAACCAGTCTGGCTGGAGAACGAGAACACCACAATTGCTCAGAACACTCGGAATGGAATCCCAGAGCTTAACTGGGGAAGGTGAATACCCCTACAGCCTGATGTCCTGGGGGAGAAGTTGTCCTAGATAAATGGAAGTGCTGCTACGACGACGGGCAAAGAAACTGGCTATTGACTAGGCTGCCAGCATCTCAATACTGAAAAGTCGAAGGACAAGAAGGGCACCAAATAGAAAAGTCACAAGTTTCTAACTTTTGCCTAGGACTCAACAGTGATCTTAAACTCATCCTCAATTAATGCCCAATATTATTTTATGTCAATCACAGAAACACTCATTATAGATTTTCTAATTACAAACTACCTGTTAATAAAAAATCTATTAACTGAATGACTGGGCACTAAGTGGGTCATCCTGCTTCCTGTACCCACCAAAGTCAGTATAAAGCCATAATTAAAGATAATGAGTCCCATACTAGGGATGGTAGCACATGCCTATAAACCTAAAACTCGGGGGTCTTAAGTAGACATTGCCCTGACTTTAAGGCCAGCCTGGGCTACATAGTGAGTTAGAGGCCTGTTCTGGCTACATAGCAAGAAAAAGAATCATTTGTTTCAAAAAAATAAAATGAAACAAACAAAAAATATGATTCCACAGACAAAATACAATATATGTTCCATAGTTTACCAAAAAGTTCATTTAATTCACACATGGATATTGAATGCTTTTCATTTACATATTTATTTTTTGTGGGTACAAGTGTTATGCCTGCATGTATGAGTGCATCTGTGTCATACAATACCCACAGAGAACAAAAGACGGTGTCAGATCCTCTGGAACTGGAGTTATAGATGGTTGTCAGACACTGGGAATTGAACCTGGGTCCTTTGTAAGAGCAACCACTGTCTTAACTGCCGATCTGTCTCTTAGCCCTAGATATTTAATGTTTCATAAGTTAGCACTAGGAGTAGAATGTATCTTTTTAATTTAATATCTAGAAACATGAACTTTACTTTCATTATGTCCTTTGCTATCACAGCTGTGTTTACTCATTCATTTATATGAGCAGAAATTTTTTATTAGCTATATACTTTATATGAGACATGAGAGCAGCTTTTGTGTTCCAGAGGGATCTGTTGGGAAATAGGAGGCTTGTTGGTCTCTGTGGCTTCATCTCCCTACATGGTAAACACATAATATGCCCAAAGCTATGACATCATAGGCCATTACACCTTTATAAATAGTTATCTAGTTATCAAATAGGAACAGAAAAATGAAATGAAGAAAAACAAAACCCCACAGAGCCCCATGGATGTGCCCTTTCAGCAAACAAAACTACAGTTTCAAAGAACTGTATTTGTGCTGAGATTTGAAATGGAGAAATTGGGACTGTCAAAACCTTTGAGTTTATTGTTTATAATTAGATCATTTTTGCAACTCCCTATTGTTTACTATAGTATTTTGAAGTCAACATTTTTTTTTTTTTTTTTGTCTCTGAGACAGGGTCTCCCTTTAGTCCCAGCTGGCCTGGAGCTCACTATGTAGACCAGGCGGGCCTTGAACTCACAGAGATCTGCCTGCCTCTGCCTTCTGAGTGCTGGGATTAAAGGCGTGCACCATGCCTGGCTGAAATCAACATTTGCTTGAATTTTTTTTTTTAATTTTTTTTTATTTTATTTTATTTCCGTATGTGTATGAATGTACTGTCTGCATGCAGGTCTGTGCACCCGTGTCGTGCAATGCCGCGGAGGTCAGAAGAGGGTCTCGGATTCCCCTGGAACTGGAGTTCTCCTAGAATTGGACTTTCAGACGGTTTTCGGCCGCCATGTGGGTGCTGGGGATCAAACCCAGGTCCTCTGCAAGAGCGGTCGGCGCTCTTAACCGCTAGGCCATCTCTCCAGCCCCTGCTTGAATGTTTTATATTGAGAAACAGAAAGTGAATTCATGGGGCTGGAGAGATGGCCTAGCGGTTAAGAGCACCGACTGCTCTTGCAGAGGACCTGGGTTCGAGCTCCAGTACCCACATGGCGGCTGAGAACTGTCTGTAACTCCAATTCCAGCAGAACTCCAGTTCCAGGGAAATCCGACACCCTCTTCTGACCTCCGCGGCATTGCACGACGCGGGTGCACAAACCTACATGCAGACAGTACATTCTTACACACAGAAAATAAATAAATAAAATTAAAAAAAATTTAAAAACAGAAAGTGAATTAATTTCTTACTGTCCATTTATAAAACTTACCAATGAAATCTTCCCCTGGGTTATGATGGAAAAAAAAATTTAAATACCCTAAGGGGGTAGAAACAAAGATGTTTAAGCTATTCACCACTATAAAAGCATCCAAACAAATTTATATGCAAAAATCTTGAAGTTCCCTAACATCGATGATGGAAAGATTATGCAAACTCATGGGAAATGGAAGCGCATTCTTCATATCTGATTCAGTTCTGTCTGATTTGATTAAATAAATACATGGCGAACACCCAGAGGTGATTAAGTGGGTAAAATGAAGTCAACAGCAGGGAGGCAGAGGGAGAGTAGTGAGTGTGGGAACCCTGTGCAGGGCACCAGCCCCTCACATTCAGGCATGGTCACCTTCAGAGGCCACTGGAAGCTGCTCAGGTCTTTCACACCTTTTAGTCTCAACATTTGGTTTTCAATACCTTCAAACGGTTTAAAAAGAATCTCGGGGCTGGAGGGATGGCTCAGTGGTTAAGAACAGTGGCTGCTCTTGCAGAGGACCCAGGCTCAATTTCCAGCACCCACTTGGCTGCTTACAACCATCTGTAACTCTGGTTCAAGGGGAATCCAACTCCCTTATCTGACCTCCCAGGGTATTGCACAACATAGGTGCACTTAACACACATGCAGGCAATATGCTCATACACATAAAATAAAAATTAAAATATTTTAAAAAGAAGCTTATAATAAGAACGCATGTCCTTCACTTGGAGTTTATTTTTTATTAATTTTTTTTTATTTATTTTGTATGCGTATGAATGTACTGTTTGCATGCAGGTCTGTGCACCCGTGTCGTGCAATGCCTCGGAGGTCAGAAGAGGGTGTCGGATTCCCCTGGAACTGGAGTTGAGGACAGTTCTCAGCCGCCATGTGGGTGCTGGGGATTGAACCCGGATCCTCTGCAAGAGCAGACGGTGCTCTTAACCGCTAGGCCATCTCTCCAGCCCCTGAAGTTTATTTTTTATTCTATTGCATCTATTTTATCGTACCGTTTACCTACCTGTGGTGGGCACTTTTCTGGATTTAGAGTTAACATGGAAACATACCTCCAGGTGGGTCTCAGGGTTTCCAAAGAGGTTTAACTGAGGAGCAGTAGTGTTTGCTTCCTGACTGCAAGTACACTGTCGCTGCTACCCCAGGTCCTGCTGCCCTGCCTTCCCACCATGATGACCGCAGCCTTAAACGGGCAGCTAAGGGAAACCCTTCCTTCCTTAGGGTGTTTTATTAGGGATTTTGTCACAGTTACAGGAACAGTAACTAATATCCTTTCTTTCTAGGTATCAAAGCAAATTGGAGTTACAAGAGTAAATTGGAATTTCTAGGTTTGGTGGTGCACCCCTTTAATTCAGGCTTCTTGGAGGCAGAGGCACGCAGTTCTTTTTTTTTTGGTTTTTTGTTTTGTTTTGTTTTGTTTTGTCTTTTTGAGACAAACAAGGTCTCCCTGTAGCCCCAGCTGGCCTGGAACTCACAGCCAACCTGGTTACATAGGGAGTTCCAGGCCTGGCAGGGCTACATAGTGAGACTCTGTCTCAAAAACAAAACAAAACACAAACAAAAACCAACTATATATGTAATTGGAATCATGGAGTAATGGATTCCCCCCACACACACACACACAAACACACACACACACACTTCAGCATGGACACTTATTAACTAGAAATCAGTACTTAGGAACTTTCATTTTCCTTTTTAGGTAAAAATATAGTAAAATATACCTCTTGGGGCTAAAGAGATGGTTGGTTAGTTTGTCCGTTCTCTTGTTGACAGCACCTGAGCTGTTTCCAGTGTTTACCTGTTACTAATAAAATTGTGAACATTCCCGAGCATGTCTGGTTTTGGATATGCTTTAATTAGGACTTGAATTGCTGAACTGCAAGGTCCTGGGGCGTATAGCTAACTTGGTAAATAATGGGCGAATCTTTCCATAAATAATGGCAAAGTGCTTCTTTTTCCTGCTTCTCTGCAACACGTGAGTGTTCTAGTTGCTCTCCATCCCCGCCAACATTTGACATCAGACATTTTCATTTTAACCACTTTGCTGAGCCAGCCCTGCTCGCTCCTCACTCAGTGTGGTTTAGTTTGCACTTTCCTGGGCGGCTAGTGAAGCTGTGTTTTGTTTCGTCTGGCCATTGTGTATTTCTTTCCTTTCATGATGTCTGCTCAAAATTTTACCTTTTTATCACTGAGTTGTCGGCATTCATTATAATCCTGTTTCACAAAACTTTTGTCACGACTGTAAGTTTAAATTGCTTTTCCTCCTGTCTTTGGCTGGCCCATGAATCAGCTTTTGATAATTCCATGAGATGTCAAATCTTGCCAAGTCTAGTTTGCAAAATATTTTTTTCTTGTTATTCTTTCCATGTCCTAAGGAAACTTTGCCTATCCCCTGTTTTCCCCTGAAACCTTTATGGTTTTGGCTTTTGATCCGGTTTCCTTTCTGTCACTGGGATAAAGCACTCTGACCAAACAACTCAAGGGAGGAAAAGGCTCATTTAACTCACAAGTTACAGACATCATTGAGGGAAGTAAGTCAAGGGAGGGGCTCAGGCAGGAGCTTGACCTGGAAGCGCTGAGAAATGCTGCTGCCTGGCCTAATCTGCTAGCTGTCCCACGTACCCCAAGACCACCTACCCAGGGCGTGCTGCGCACACCGCAGCCTGGTCCCTTCTGTATCAGTTAACAATCAAGACAATCCCCTACAGGCCTGGGCCCTTCTGTATCAACTAACAATCAAGACAATCCCCTACAGGCCTGCCTGCAGCCAAGCTGATCTGGACAATCCTTCAGTTGCGATTTCCTTCTCACACTGTAAGGCTGTGTCCAGTTGACAATGAAAGCTGACCAGGACTGCTTCTGTGTTTATAACTATAATCCAACTCAATTTATTTGTTGTGTGGTGTGGGGTAGAGGGTAAGATTCGTTTTCTCCCATATCGATAGGTGGTTATTTCAAAACTATTTATTGGTCAGAACTGCCTCTTCCTATAGGATAGCAATGGTACAGTCAAGTCACCCTGACATTTCTCAATTCCAAGGCCTATTGTTTTTATTTATGCCAGCAACACAATAATTGTTTCCTTAAAGTAAGTCCTGAAATAGGGAAATACAAATGGTCTAATTTTTTCCAAGATGGCTTTGCATTCTAAGCCCTTTGTATTTCCTATACATTTTTAGTCAGGTGTTAATTTCTTTTAAAAATCTATACTATTGATTTATTTTGTGCCCATGCGGGTCCTTCAGTTATGTGTATGCACGTGTGTCTTATGTAGCTATTTGCACATGAGTGCAGTGTCTTTGGAAGCTAAAGGAAGGCACTGAGTCCCCTGGTGCTAGTTACAGACGGTTGTGAGCCGTCTGCTGTGGGTGCTGAGAACAGAGCTCAGGTCCTCAGGAAGAGCAGTAAGCACTTTTAGCCAATGAGAAAATCTCCCAACCCCCTGTGTAGGTTGGGATTTTTTTTCAGTCTGGGAAGATGGGTCAGTTGGTAAAGTTCTCAGCATGAAAGCATGAGGGACTGATTTTAGCTCCCAGAGTGCATGTTAAAAATAAAATATAAAAAACAATTATGCCTGCAATGCCTGAACCTGGGAGGCAGAAGCAGGAGAATCTCTGGGGTGTCCAGCTGACAGTCTACCAGAAACTGAGCTCCAAACCTAGTAGAGAAGCCCTAGGTGGAGAGAAGTGTTGACCTCTGGCCTCCATACCTGTGTCCATGGCTCTTCCACATACCTTTATAGGCCCAAGTGCATTCACACATAGACATACATACACACATATACACATACATACACACACACACAGACACACACATGCACATACATGCATACACACACATGCGCACACATACACACAAACACACACACATACACACACATACACACATACACACAGATACATACACACATACACACACATACACACACATACACATATACACATACACACACATAGACACATACACATACACACAAACATACATACATACACACACATACACACAAATATACATACACACATACACACACATACGTACACACAAACACACATACACATACACACACATACATATACACACATATACACACATACACACACATACACACAGAAACATACATACACATACACACATACACACACAAACATACATACACACATACACACACATACACACATACAAACATATACACACAAACATACATACACACATACATACACACATACACACACAAACATACATATACATGTACACACGTATACATACACATACACACACAAACACACATACACACATACACACACATACACGTACACACATACACACACATACATACACACACACATACACACACACAAATACACACACACACACGCACACTTTTTTCTCCATCCTTTCTTGTATGATATTCTCTCTTCCTGAAGTCACTTCTGCATATATTGAGCAGCAGCTATTACTCAGCAGCTATTACTCAGCAGTTATTACTCAGTTTTCGAGATTTATCTCAAGTGATGGTTGACTTTCTGGTCAACCCTCTCTAGAGTATAACCAGCTCCTTCTCCTGAGTTTCCTCCTAGTAGGTTTTCTTCCACACTATTTATCATATTATATCGTCAACATAAAACACTGCTCTTAGCCAGGCATGGTGGCACACGCCTTTAATCCTAGAACTTGGGAGGCAGAGGCAAGTGGATCTCTGTGAGTTCAAGGCCAGCCTGGTCTATAAAGTGAGTTCCAGGTCAGCTGGGACTTCAGGGAGACCCCATCTCAAAAGACAAAAAAAAAAAAAAAAAAAAAAAGAAGAACAAAACCAACCAAACAACAACAACCAAACAAATAACAACAGAAAAAAAAAACAAAACAAAACACAGCTCTTACCTCCAAGGTGACAAGAGATGGTTTATTCTCTTTTTTAAATTTTTTAAATTTTTTTAATTTATCCTCAATATAGTACACAAATTGTCCTTTATTTATTTATTTATTTATTTATTTATTCATTTTTGTCTTTTTGAGACAGGGTCTCCCTGTAGCCCCAGCTGTCCTGGAACTCACTCTGTAGACCAGGCTGGCTTTGAACTCACAAAGATCCGCCTGCCTCTGCCTCCCAAGTGCCAGGATTAAAATGTGCCACCACTATTTTCATATGTGTATGAATGTACTGTTCGCATGTAGGTTTGCGCACCTGTGTCGTGCAATGCTGCGGAGGTCAGAAGAGGGTGTTGGATTCCCCTGGAGCTGGAGTTAAAGACAGTTTTTAGCCACCATGTGGTTGCTGGGGATCGAACCCAGGTCCTCTACAAGAGCAGTTGGTGCTCTTAACCGCTAGGCCATCTCTCCAGCCCCAGTTTATTCTCTTTTTAAAATATTTTGTTTACTATTTTAGGTGTATGAGTGCATTGCCTGCATGTTAACTACACCTGTGTTATACAATGCCCACAGAGGTCAGAAGTTGTCAGATTCCCTGGAACTGGAGTTATGGATGGTTGGCAGCCATCATGTGGGTGCTGGTAATCAAACCTGGGTCCTCTACCAGAGCAGACAGGGCTCTTAGCCACTGAGCCACCTCTCCTTCCCTGAGATAGTTTACTCTTGAGCCAAATGAGTGACAGTTGGGTGGGTTACAGCAATGTGGGTTATTCCTACTGAAAGGTACAAATGCTATGTGCAGACACTCTCAGCCTTGGGTTAGTGGAAGCTACTGGTCTGGAAGGAAAGCATGCCGAAGGTTTATAGTCACGAGATGCTGGGTCAGACATGCAGAAGGGCAATGAATGACTATTAAGGGAACTAAAAATAGTCCAAGATAATTTGGCTCTGGATCTGCGACATTCTAATTTCATAGTCAAGAAATTATAATCGGTCACACAGCCTAGCCTTTCAGAACCTTCAACTCACGTGCTACTTCCTGAGTTGAATACTACTGTTCTCAGTGCTATTGTTGCTTAAGGTTGCATTCTCTTTCTTCCCAAGTACTGTGAAAGTTCTTGAGCAGGGACTGGTATTTTATTCAGTGTCACCCAGTTGAGTAACTGGCATATTCTAAACTATCCTTACATTTTTATTAATTCAAATTTTATTTTAGGTCTACCATATACCAAAGATATATCTTAGCTGGAGGTCTCAGAAACAAACCTACACAAAGAAATGAATAAAGAATTTATTATAGACCAAGGAAAATCACAAATCAAGATATATAGCAAATATGTTGGTTAAAAGCATAGGTAGACGAGTTCCAGCAATGTGGGAAACTCTACCACAGGCTCCAGATGCTGTGTGAATGACACCCTTAGCTTTCCACAGGTGGAGTGAAATAATCACAGATAATGCCTAACAATACAGAGCTAATAAAATGAGAAGGGATATCTTGAGCACTGGAGAACAGCACACAATCTCTTCACCCTAGGTGGTTCTGGGACTCTGAGAAGAGACAGCTAAGCTGAGAGAAGTGGGGTAGGGGGTGGAGGGTGGGGAGGGGGGCATTCAGTAGAGAGTAGGGAACAGAGCCCTTTAGAGCAAAGGCCTAGGAAACACTAAAGCCCTGAGGTGAAATCAAGCTTAGACAGAGAAAGGAACCATTATTGAGCAATTACGTGAGTCTACCAGAGAAGGTGTCTGGGAAAGGTTTGCAGAGCTGAAGCTTGAGAAAAATGAGTAGGTGTCACTCTGTCAGCCAAGCCAGAGGGAAAGGATTCTAGACAGCCTGAGCTATATAAGGCGAAGAGAAATACATAGCAAAGGAGAGAGGGAGGCTACAGAGACAGGCGGGAGCCGAAGTGCAGGTCTCCTGGAACAGGGAGGAGTGTTACAAGGGAAACGAGCTTGGTTGGACATTTATTTTGACTGAAAAGGGGATTACTAAGGTCTGCAGATGGCATCGTGTATGCTTTGTAGAGACGAGGGAGGAAGGGGACTGCTTCACGGGAGGCCTGGAGTTCCTCAGGGGAGGGGTGACCAGAGTTTGCTGCAGAGTGTATCAGAGATAGGGTCGGCCAGTCACATGTAGGAACTGAATGGAGTTTTGGCTACAGTTTTCTGGGATTTGTCCCCCAAGTGTCATGTTTTGGAAGAGGACGGCTGTGCTGGGGAGTGTGGCCCTTCAGGTGGTGGAGGGTCTTAGAACACCAATTGTGGGGGGGGGGTTGGAATTCAAATAGTTCTTGGATGACCTTTAAGGTAGTTTTCTCAAACAGCTGCTGTTGTAGATGATCAAGCCTGCTTTTTGTCTGGTGATGTGGTCTCTCCTCTTGCACGTGCTTCTCCCTCTACGATAACAGGTGTCCTGAGGTCTCCAGCAGAGTCAAGCCAACGCTGGCACTGTGCCCTTCTCCAAGTGCGAACCTACTGAACTCCCTTTCTTTACACAAATTACCCAGCCACAGTCATATAAGGACAGAAAATAGACTAATAAAGATTCTCACAGAGAGACATGGCAAGTTGAGTTGCAAGTAAATCACCCCAACGTCTCTCTGGGTCCCCTTCCCAGTGTCTGGGAAATGCGAGCATTGACTATTGCCTGGGGAACTTGTCTACGCTGACTCCAAAGTTTGGACCGTACTGTGCAGCTCTTAGCCACATTTCTGAGGCACGAGGTCATTGTTACCTTTGTTCACATTCACAATAGGAGATACTTCTAGGTAGGCTTACTGCTATCTGCTGGCCAGTGAAATGGAGTTAAAGAACCACATCATTTCTCAAAGAAAGAACACTGAAACTAAGTCATTATTCTATAGCTTAGCATCCCAGGGACTGAAGCAATCGAAGTGATAGATAGATGCCTTTGGTTATCCCCCATCTATCTTTGGCTTCAAGTTTCTTTCAGCAGTGATCGGATCTAGCCTTTCCTGTCACAAGGTCACTATTCTCTATGTAGAAGGAACTGGGAAGGGGAGATCTTTTTACTCTATTAAGATTTTTATCATACATTATCAGCAGTGAATATATCTCTAGCTCTTCTAGTCTCAAAGTACAAAATGCATATATGTATGTATGCACCTATCTTAAATACATGCATGTTTGTTACCTCTATATAATATATAAATAATTAAATATATATCTATATGTTAGTGTAATGTATATTGTCTTTTCTGAGAATATTACAGATGGTTAGATAATAGATAGATAATAGATGAACAGATAATAGGTAAAGATAGATAGATGATAGTGATAGATGAGCTAGGTAAAGATGGTGATAGATAGATGATAGATTTTCTCATAGCCAATGCTGATGTCCTTATCAGCATTTTCTCAAATCTCAGCCCCTTGCAGATTTCATACATTCTCTGTGTCTACTGTACCATTATAATGATGTCTGCAGCCTTGAGTTATTCAACAGTTGCATTGTTGATCGAGCCATTTGCCACTTGTACAAATATCAGCTGAACAAAATACATAGCGCAAACTTTTATTTTATTTATTTATTTTGGTCTTTTTGAGACAGGGTCTCCCTGTAGCCTCAGCTGTCCTGGAACTCACTCTGTAGACCAGGCTGGCCTTGAACTCACAAAGATCCGCCTGCCTCTGCCTCCCAAGTGCTAGGATTAAAGGCGTGTGCCACCACGCCTGGCTTCTTCAAGGTTTTCTAATTGACATTGAAGGGAGAGGGTCAGCTCTCCTATGAAGTAACAGGTGAAAGAGCCGTATCTCACCACATGATAGCCACACAGAAGCTGCGTTTAAGAGCAGACGACTGACATGCACAGATGGAGATGGTAGTATATGATGACAGTAGGTAGCTCACAGGAAGTGCTGAGACACTGAGGTGTCTGTCTACCATGGTCTCTTGATTGCTGAAAGAGGAAGGAGCTGCTGCCACCTGTTAAAGACACTCATGAAGACATGCCTCTGGAAAGGGATCAAGGCATGTGCCTGCCGTCAGTGCTAGTGTCCCCATGTGAGGAGCCACAGTAGATCTTCCAACCCAGGTGAACCCTTGGAACGACCCCACACTCATGAGAAACCTGCTCCATAACCAGCTGCCAGGCCAGGTCCCAATCCCACCCTCTTTAATAAACAAACATTTAGTGTTATTTCAAGATGTTCATTTGGGGGTAATCTGTTATCCCAAACAAACTCGCTATCTGTAACAATACATAACTCAACCTTGAAGAGGTATTGGGAAGGAGAAAGGGAGAGGGAGAAGCTCAGTACAACCAGGCATGGCTGCCATGGGCACCCTGCATTCCTTCCTGTCTCCTACCTGCCTGCCACACTTACCTGAATCACGTACGTTAGCCTGGCCATCACAGAAGCTAATGTCTCACAACAGAAAGAAGATAACCAGCCAATTCATGTCAAAATAACCTGGTAGTTTAAATATGATTCTGTATCAACTGAGCACACTATGGCAAAATGAATATTAGCTCATTGTGTGGATTTAAACACATTTTTCCTACTGGTTTAATATGACTAAAGGAAGACTTTCAGATAAATGAACAATTATTTTCCTTCTCCTGCCTTCATTTTCATTATGTGTGTGTTAGTATGTGTGTATGTGCATGTATGTGTTTGTATTTGTGGGTATATGCACACCGTGTGTATATATGTGTATGGTTGTGTACTCGTATATGTGTGTATGTGTGCATACGTGCATGTGTGTATATGCTATAGGTCAAATGCAGGACCCCAGACATGCCAGACAAGTTCTCTCCCACAGAGCCGCATGCTCAGCTGCTCACTGCTGCATTGTCTAGTTGATTACTGGAAGGCTGGCTTTGAGCCTGATGTATACCATTTCATAAATGTAATACAACTTTTTATCTTTTATTTTTGTCTTTTGAGACAGGGTCTCCCTGTAGCCCCAGCTGGCCTAGCGCTCACTGTGTAGACCAGGCTCAGTGTGTAGACCAGGCTCACTGGGTAGACCATGCTCACTGGGTAGACCAGGCTCACTGGGTAGACCAGACTCTCTGTGTAGAGCAGACTCACTGTGTAGACCAGGCTCACTGTGTAGACCATGCTCACTGGGTAGACCAGGCTTACTGTGTAGACCAGGCTCACTGGGTAGACCAGGCTTACTGTGTAGACCAGGCTCACTGGGTAGACCAGGCTCACTGTGTAGACCAGGCTCACTGGGTAGACCATGCTCACTGGGTAGACCAGGCTCACTGGGTAGACCAGGCTCACTGGGTAGACCAGGCTCACTGTGTAGACCAGGCTCACTGGGTAGACCAGGCTCACTGGGTAGACCAGGTTCATGCTGGCTTTGATGTCACAAAGACCCAGCTGCCTCTCCCTCTTGAGTGCTAGAACTAAAGGCATCTATCACCATGCCTGGCTAACTTTTTAACTTTTGTTGTGGTCATCAGGCTGTCTTGGTTCCCCAAGTTGTCTCATTTTAATAATTATGTACTTTTTTTTCTTTTGAAGTCCAACTCGAGTTCCCATTCAAATGCTGGGTCACTAAACGCTGTGGGTGGCTGGTCCACTTGCACAGGCACAGGTCCCCCAGTCCTGATGTGTGGCAGAGTGATGGACTCTACAGATCCATGTGCTTAGCTCTGGTGTGACATCACATGTCTTCACTGTGAAGATTTTCTTCTCTATCAGATAATTGCCTTGAACAAATGTAAACCTCAAATTATACAGAATTTAACAAGTCATTGAATTTTGAATCTTCAGTGATCAGTTGCTGTGGTTTGACTACATTCCCCATGGGCTCACAAGCTTGAACTTTTGGTCCTAAGCAAGTGATATTTTTCAGAAAGGCTATAGAAATTTTAGGAGGTGGAGTCCTGCTGGCCCGGCCAAGAGGCTTCATAGCCAGGTTCACACTCTGTTTCCTGACTATGGCTGAAATGGAACCAGCTTCCATGTCTTCTCTATCTGCTTCCCTATCTCCTGAAACACTTGATTTTTACAACACAATCAAGTTTGATATCTGTAATACATGTAAATACATATAAATATAGCAAAAACATATAGTTTGTACCAAACATTGTCTCAGTCAGCATTTTACTTATGAAGGTGGTGAAACTGTGGTCTCTAAATCAGTAATGAAGGATTGATTCATGACCAGACGTGTTTAGTATTTGACAGGAACTAACATCTGTTTGGTTACAGTGATCCTGATATGTAGCCTACAGTATTTCTTTAGATCTGCACAGAACATTGAACCTATGAAAGAGCTACCATTATTTCAACAGAGCCATCCTATCAAAAGACAGCTATGAATACATTTGACAGGACAAGAAAGAGGGGAAACTGGGATTTGAAGACACATCTCTAATGAAACTGTCCAAACATTTTGTTAAGCTATGGAATCTTGGGCTGGAGAGATGGCTCAGTGGTTAAGAGCACTGACTGCTCTTGCAGAGGACCCAGGTTCTATTCCCAGCACCCACAAGGCAGCTAACAACCCCCCAAAATTCCAGTTCTGGAGGATCCAATGCCCTATTTTGACCTCCCTGGGCACTGCATGACACAGTTGCACATACATACATACATGTAGGCAATACACTCATACACACAAAATAAAAATTAATAAAAATTTTAAGGATGTGCTCAGGGCGGTAAGGCTGCAGGTTCCGTGGCTCCAGCACTTTCCCGGCTCTGCTCTGCAGAGCACTGGAGTGGCTCTTCGGGAGATGCTCCCTGTGGTGTGCTCCCATGTTGCTCTTGTCGGCTGCTAATTAAACAGGGAGTGACAGGGACCTGGAGCTTAATGGCCTGTGATGAAGTGCTTTCCTTCTGTCTTGCGGAGTTTGGGTAAGAAACTTCCTGGGAGGGTCAGCCCTGGCTAAATGCAGAAGTGGAAAGAAGGAAGGCAGGAAGCAGAAGCCATGAGTAAGCAAAGGCACAGCACAGAGAAAGTGCTCCGAGGCCCCAGCAGCAACTGGAAAGTAAGCAGGTAGAGAAAAGCAGAGACTCAAGAGCTGAGTCATGTGTGTGTGGCGAGAAGCCAAGGTCTCCCGTGAGGTCACGAGGGAGCTCACACCCTTTACTGGAGCTGTGTGCTCTGTGCTGGCCCCATAGCTAAGCCAGGCTAACTCCTCCTGATCCCAGCAGCGAGCCCTGCGCATGTGTTGGTCTGCTCCTTCCTATCAAACCCATCGAACCTGGTGTCATTGGCCAGTTGATGATTTTTCTGTTCTTTGCACCCTCACAAAACCACATTAACACAATACTGAAAGATGGCTTTCACAGCCCCTGGGACAGAATGGATGCTGTGACTGCTGGGATTTTCAAAGAGCTTCTACAGACTGATTCTCAAACCCAACAGTCACAGTTGGTTTGTGTTTTCAGTTTGGTAATTTTTTCTTTCTCTTGCTTTAAAGTGTGTGTTCATGTGTGTGTGCTGAGGGTTCCTTTGTTTGTAGAGAACAATCTCCTTCCTTCCTTCTTTCCTTCCTTCCCTCCAGTCTCCCTCCTCCTCCTCTCCTCCTCCTCCTCCTCCTCCTCCTCCTTCTCTTCCTCTTCCTCCTCCTCCTCCTTGGAGAAGGGCCAAGTTGAATGAGCTTAGGTATGGAAAGAAAACACATGTTCTAATAATTTGGAAGATGGATAAATCTCTTGGGATATGGAGTGCCACAAAATACCTTAATTTATTTTTCCAATATTATGGGCTTGGCAAAAATAAAATTAACTTCTTTAATAGAGTAATGTACTTCTTACAGTTCAAATGGTCTCCAGGGAAATGTAATATACTTATTTCAAGTTCATTTCACCTAACTCTGTGTTGTTTAACAAGAATTGATTGATGTTTAAAAATTAGCTAAGTGGATGAAGAAATGTTTTTGTTAATGAAATTACCTTCTGAGAAAAAGGTTTGATTGAATTTCTTAAGAATCTCAAGGCCTGGCCTCAATGTTCACCAAATATTATTTCTTCCCTTATACAACATAAAAAAGTAGTTTCTGAGTAATCTCATCTGTTACCTGTTAAGAAGGCAGCAATGGTTGAATTTTAATAGAACAGAAGAAATAATCTCTTCTTCCTCCTCTTCTTCTTCTTCTTCTTCTTCTTCTTCTTCTTCCTCCTCCTCCTCCTCTTGTCTTTTTGTTTTTTGAGACAAGGTCTCACTATGTTCCTGGCTGTCCTCAAATTCACTATGTAGATCAGGCTGTCCTCAAATTCACTATGTAGATCAGGCTGTCCTCAAATTCACAATGTAGATCAGGCTGGCCTTGAACTCACTATGTAGATCAGGCTGGCCTTGAACTCACTATGTAGATCAGGCTGGCCTTGAACTCACTATGTAGATCAGGCTGGCCTTGAACTCACATGCCCATCCCCTCTCCCCACCATACTAAGATAAAGACATGTGCCACACACATGGCCAAAACCTTATTCTTAATTTAGGTGTAAAAAGAAAAAAAGGGGAAAATGGAGGAGAAAAAGTAACACAGAAATAAAGAGATGAGAGGAGGGGAGGGAGAAGAGACAGTAAAGAATTGTAGGTCTGTGAAGTCGGTGACTGACCATCAACCCAAATTTCTCATGAACTACGTTGGCTCAGGGTGACCTGGTTCCGTCAAACCACACATTGACTGCATTCCCTTACAATACTATCCCTTCCCTTAATAAAGAACCTCAGATTTTAATACAGCCAGTCAGGATTGTCTCACTTCCTTTGCTCTGGGAACTCTAAGGGTGGGATCACAGTCTGCCCTAATCTTAGCTGACCACACAGATTGATACCTAGTGAAGGTACTCTTATGGTCAGTTCAAAGGAATTTGTTCAGAGCTCATAAGAGCCAGTTGAGGGGCTAAAGGCACAGGCTCTGGAATCAGGCCCACCACTGGACATTCACATGGAGTCTCTGATAAGCCTGACAGGCGAAAACACACCTGTAGCTCTTATGTGGTACTTGGTATACTGTTAAGGTTGAAAAATATTATCAGTAGTTCCCCATGACAATTAACCTAAGCAACATTTTCAAAATAAGGAAGTTTTTAAAAATAAAAGTCAAATAAAAACAGGTTTTTGACTTTAGCACACTCGGGGTTTAGTCCTGTGCATTTTCCAGCACAGCCTGGAGCATTACAGGTGATGCTGTCTTGAAAACCTTTGTTTATCGTGTTGGCTGGCTGGCTGGCTACCCTCACATTAGTGACTCATCTGGGCTTACTCATTTCTGGGTGAATTCAGCTGGGCGAGGAGCAAACATGCTAGAGAACATGAAACTTGCCTCTAGTTCCTTACAGCCTTCTAAGTGGGTCAGTTGTCTTTAAAATGACCATGACTTAACAGTGACATAGTCAACAATTCCTAGAGTAAGAACCTTTTCTAAGTCTGGCATGACTCTACCCAGAGTAACCGCAGCCCTTGAGAGGTGTGGCCACTGATGGAGAGGTCCGTGGACAGATGACACAGAAGCTGAAGTGATAAATGACTGGTCTGTCCATCTAGGAATGACAACCAGCTTTTAACCAAACCCAGTTAGTCACATTGGGGGCGGGCAGGACCGACAAGGCTAAGAGCTAGTTTTGGTCGAACACCTACCAAGTATGAGCTAAAAAAAATAAAAGTTATTAGGAGAACCTCATAAAAGCAACTCTGTATTTTTTATTTCAGTTCACAGATGAGGAAATTGAAAGGTCAGTAGGCTAAGTCTCATACTCAAAATTTCACACATTTAAAAAAATCACCGAATTATAGCTTTTCTGTAGTGTTTGTTTGTTTTCTTGCAGTGTGTGGAGATGGGACCCAGGTCCTCATAGGTAAGAATCAAGTGTTGTACCATTGAGCTGCATCCTTGGCCTACTTTCTACAGTCTTCATGTAAATTATGTTAAGTGTATCAATTGTTTTAAAATAAAATTACATCATGGGCACGACTCAGAAGGGACTGGAAAACATGGCTTCATGGGTGAGAGCCATTGGTAAACATGAGGACCTGAGTTCAAATCCTCAGCATCCACAGAAAAAAGTTGGACATAGCTGCATGCACCTGAGACCCCAGTACTCAGGGCAAGGCAGGTGGGTTTTCAATGATCGCTGGCAAGCCACCCTAGGCCAAATGTGGAGTTTCCAGTTCAGTGAGAGAGACCCCCCCATGTCAAGGCCATAAAGTCGAGAGTGACTGGAGGAAACACCCAGATTCTGCTCTGGCTCTGCATCCATGCACATGGGCACAGGCCCCCATCCACTCACGCATGTGCACAACACACACAGACACAGCAAATCAAACTTTCCCTTTCTAAGTGGAAACCCTGAGATGAAAAAAATCCACTCAAAATGAATTGTTAATACAAAGAATGTGGAAAACCAATTCCCTGCTAATAACAAACAAGTTCTAGCTCAGTATGAATGCAAAGCACCTGAGCTCCTGGCTTTTGAATGGGGTGGTTTGGGACTGAGAAGCGTGAAGCCTCTGGATTTGCTGGGAGAGTGTTGTCTGCTTGCTCTGTCTGTGCCACTCGGTCAAGCCTAGGATAAAAGAGTGCACAATTAATACTTGTTGAGCGGAAGCCTTCCTTTCCCCAAAGGCCTGTAGGACATGCAATGGATAGGTGTCATTAATTTATTGAAAATACATGGTGTGGGTCTAGATTTGTTAAAAAAATAAAAATAAATTTATGTGAAAAAAAAAAAAAGAAAATACATGGTTCATTGGCTGCTTTTCTGATCACTATGACCAAATATTGACAAGCAGCAGGTTTGGGATGAAGAGCTTGTTTTGGCTCACCGTTGGAGGTGACACAGTTCATCACAGTGGGGAAGGCATGGCCGTGGGATTGAGAGACTGCCGGCTCACGGCTTGCTCACATCTGGGGGACCAGGGAGTAGCTGGAGAGAAGCTGTGCTGCTTGCCTGGCTTTCTCCTCCTGCCTGCTCTTCCTACTCTGCCTGGCACTGCAGCCGGTTGGGTGGTGCTGCTCACACTCAGGCAAATCTTCTCTCTAGATACACCCTCACAGGCTTGCCAGAAGATGTTCCTTGTGAATGCCCCGGCTAATTCTACATCCAATCGGGTTGACAGTTGAAATCAACCATCTCAGATGGCCAGGAGTTGTTTTCTTGACTGTCCTGGAGACAGGACCTTCCCCATGATGGGGGACAATCCAAGCTGGGTGTGAATCAGCACAACACCTACACACGGGCCCTTTAATAAACCCACTCCTAACGACTTACTCTCATACCCATAGATTAGTGTAGTGCATCTCTCAACTCTCAGCAGAGAAGCTTCTTGCAGCCGATGATCATTAACACAGAGACCTGCAACTGGTCAATGTCCAGAGTATGAGACTGCAAAATGATCATCACTGAAGAGGACACCTATGTTAAACTCTTGACTCCCAAGTCTCAGGAACCATCACTGAAGAGGACGCCTGTGTTAAACCCTCGACTCCCAAGGCTCAGGAACCATCACTGAAGAGGACGCCTGTACTAAACCCTTGATTTGTAGTTCAATGAATAGGCTTCTAAATATTTCCTATACACATGTGCAAATATTTATCTATTGCAAAAATAGGATCAAACCAGGCATGGTGGTATACACCTTTATTCTCAGCACTCAGGAGACAGAGGCAGGTGAATCTCTGTGAGATCAAGGCCAGCCTGGTCTACATAGTGAGACATGGAGACCCTGTCTCAAAAAAAGCAGAAGAAATACGATCATATAATTTCATGACTGATTTCATTTCGAGTCAGTGGGCATACCTTCCCAGGCTATTGTAGCTCACATGGTTCACAGCTGGGTAAGACTGATGGTGACTTTTTCTCCATTGGCAGCCTATATCACCATGAAGGCTGGGCTTAATAGTAAAGTTTAAATTAGTTGTTTGAACCAGCAGTTCTGACTCTTCAGGGTCCTTCCTAGGACCCCTGCACTG
Source organism: Rhizomys pruinosus (assembly GCA_009823505.1). Classification (NCBI taxonomy): domain Eukaryota; kingdom Metazoa; phylum Chordata; class Mammalia; order Rodentia; family Spalacidae; genus Rhizomys; species Rhizomys pruinosus. The sequence goes on along the minus strand of VZQC01013997.1, from coordinate 509,868 downwards.
GGTGTGGTGGTTCAGGTTGATAATCTCAGTGCTCATGAGGCTGAATCAGTAGGGTGTGCCTTGATTTGGAGCCAGCTTAGGCTAGAGCATGAGCCCACTCAAAAACCCAAAGCAAAGAGTGGCTAAAGAGCTGGCCCAGCAGCTACAAGCATTGGCTGGGTTGTTTTGTTTTGTTTCGTTTTGTTTTTGTGTTTTTGAGACAGGGTCTCCCTATAGCCCCAGCTGGCCTGGAACTCACTCTGTAGACCAGGCTGGCCTTGAACTCACAGAGATCTGCCTGACTCTGCCTCCTGAGTGCTAGGATTAAAGGTGTGTGCCACCACTCCCAGCTGGCTGTTTTTATAGAGGACCCAGGTTCAGTTCCCAGCACCCACACGGCAGCTAACAACTGTCAGCAACTCCAATTCCAATGGATCTGATGACCTCTTCCGGCCTCTGTGGGCCTTGCATGCCTATGGTGCACTTAACATATGTGCAAGGAAAACAATCATATACATAAAACACAAGTAAATAAATTAAACCAAACCAAGCTCCCAGGCTTATCAGCATCCCCTGACCTGAGCTATATCGGGAACCACTGCAGAGCCCCTCCACCTCTGGTGCTTTCTATTTATCTTAACAGATTCCCATGCTTCCTGTTCTATGGAAGCTTCATGGTCCACTTCTATCTCCACCCTTGTCCTTCCTTCTTATCTCTTTCCAGCCAGATGATATAATTCCAGATGCTCCATCACCTCAAGAAGAGCATCTGCAACTCTTGGGGTCACCCCCACCCCAGTCACTATCAGCTCACCAGCTTCTACCCAGCCCCTACAAGGCTCACACACTTAGGTGTTGGCCCAGGGCTTCCTGTTACCTCCGGGATTACTCCTCTAGGTCTGTGACAACCTCTACTCCTGCTCAGCCGACACCCCGAGCGTACCTCAGACAAGCACAAACCACGCCACCATGAGATGACGTTGTCTCTACCTTCCTCTTGTCCTTCCTGAATCCTGCCACAGACTCTCCACTCGGGCTCCATGTTACCTCTGAACAGGTCCACAACACTGTGCTATTGTCTTTCTAACTTTAAGAATTGATAGCAGTCTGTTACCTGCTACTATAACAGAATACTTGAGGGTAGATGAATGTATAAATAAAAGGGATTCACTCAGTTTTTAGTTTGGGAGCTTGTGGACCCAGGTCAATTGGCCCTGTCTGTCTGTCCTCTGATGAGGGGCCCTTTGGGCTATGTTGCAACACAATAGAAAAGTAGAAGGAAGACCAGCTATGTTCAGAAGGGACCACATGTGTGTGCTAACCTTGATGATAACCTGGTTTTGTGAGAACTCACCCCTTGAGAGCAGAGAAATACCAGCCTTAAACACTTCACTCCAGCAACCCTGCCACCCTGGGGACTGCACACTAGGGACCAGGCTTCCAGCCTGCGAACCTCTCCACTAAACACAGACATGTGCCGATTCAATACAACAGCCATTGACTGACTGCCCAGCACTAAACAAGGCTGGGTCAGAGGGGCTGACATCAGGGAGTGAGAACACTGAGGGCAGAGGCATCACTGGGTGGAAAGAGTCGGGTGAGCCCGGTAAAAGCAATGTGCCTTGGAACCTCGTGGGTGTAGGGTACTTGAAGGCGGGAACCCGTATTGCTTTGTTTTGGGGTGTTTTAAAAACTTTCGCTATCTAGGGTTGTAGAGATGGCTCCGTGGCTAAGATCACTGACTACTCTTGCAGAGGACCTGGGTTTGATTCCCAGCACCCACAGGGCAGCTAACAACCATCTGTAACTCCAGTTCCAGGGGAATCTGTTGCCCTCTTCTGACCTCCATGGGCATGGTTGTACTTATATACATGAAGGCAACACATTCATACACACAAAATAAAAACAATAAAAATATTTTTAAAACTTGCTGTATCCCTTGGCCAGGCATGGGGAAGACGTCTTTAATCCTAGCACATGGAAGGCTGAGGCAGGCTGATCTCTGTGAGTTCAAGGTTAGCCTGGTCTACATAGTGTGTACCAGGCTAGCTGGGCCTACAAGGAAGTCCTGTCCCAACAAAAACAAAAACAAAACAAAAAAATCTTGCTATATCCCTAGTCCTTTAAGTAGTGACATACATACATACAAAGAAGAATTCTGTTAACATTTGGTGAATGAATGAATGATTGAATGAATAAGAATGACCAAATATGAATCATTGGGGCTAGCGATGTAGCTCTGTAATCAGAGTACTTGACCAGCATATGGGATGCCCTGAGTTCAGTCTTCAGCACTACATAAACTGGGTGTGGTGGTGCACACCTTTAATCTCAGCACTCTTGGGGTGGAAGCAGGAAGATAAGAAGTTCAAGGGTAGCCTTGGCTACATGGTAAGTTTTAGGCTAACCTGGGTTATGTGAAACCCTGTCCTAAAGAGTGACCTAGGTACAAAGACTAGGTGGTGATAATTCCGCCCCCCATGGGGTTAACAAAGTGGGAGCAGGACCCAGGTCCAGTCTTGAGGTGGTTTATGAAGGCTGAGGAAGACAGGATTTGGTCTTCCTGCCCCAACAAAGGCTACAATGTCGCTGTAAAGCAGGGGAGAGAAACTTCTAGCTCCTGCAAACACCAGTCTGCATGGAGGCAGCATGCATCGAGTCTCATTTGCTGCTAGTGTGTATCTATAACTTTAGCATCTCTGCAAGACCAACCTTTAAAAGGGTGATTTTCATTTTAGAGTCTGTCATTGAACTCCAAATGTAAATTATTATAAATAATCTTAATATATGATTTCTTTTTCATCACTGGTATATTGTTGTCCATTCTGAGTGATGGTTCCAGTGAGGTGGAGAAGGAGAAAAAAAAAAGTAACAGTAAAGATCTTTGGTTACAAAACCTCAAAAGAGGCCATGTTAGATTACTCTCTTACTACGGGGGTCTAATTTCTGAAAACTGCTCTAAATACTCAAAGGGAAATTTTCCCATCAGAGCACAAATTAGAAATGAAAAGATCAGAAAGCCATTCCCATCTCGCTGCCCCCCCTAACAGAACATTGAGGAGCAGGTTCAATCGCCAGCTGGGCTTTGTCCTTTATGCTGTTAGAAAATCATTTGTGTTGCATTGTGAAATATCCCTAGGTTCAGTCCTACAGAAGAGAAATTCATTCTTTTAAGAGAGAAAATGATCTCCTAAAATAAAAGCAAATTATGCTGTTGAACATTATGTGACAAGTGCTTGTTCCCAAGTAAACAGAGAGAATTTTTTTTAAAGAGAAATTTGTAACAACAAGGGGGTCTCTGCTTCTGAACATATTGCCAGTTCCCACGGATTCCTGTGGGATCAAGGCCCAGACTGTGTGTTAGATTGAGACTCTCCAAATGTTCACTGTACACTGAGGGGATTAGCTGATATGCGTGAGTGACAGTGCTTACTCTGCAAATGACAAGAAGGACACCTCAAGATAAAGCAGAATGGCATTTAGGTTATTAATATTTTCATAATGGAAAATGCAGTCCCATGGGTAAAGTTTTGGGTAGAGATGTTTATCTCCGTTAACGGTACAGAGGCTTTACAACAGAGACTGGCTCAATACACGGAGGCTGGCAATGCTCATACATTATGCATATCACTGAGAAGCCATGCCACGGAAGCCTATGTTCCCTGGTAACAAATCATCTCATATAGAAATTGCATGCATGCTTTCTCAAGTCAACTCCAGAGATTAAAACTGGTATATTATATAAAGGAACAGAGTCCACTTGAAGTATTTATCCTGATGTATATCTCCAGAAGAGAGCTAACATGGTGACTTATTTAACTTAATCATGCTTCAGAATGCTTCAAGTTTAAACAGGGGTTAGTGTCACTTCATACAGCTGTAAACATTTTCTCAGTGTGCACATAGCCATGCCTCTAAAGAGAAAAAAAAGTCAGATTAAATGTCTGATAGAATGACCTTGCTTCTCCTTGTGCCCACTGAGGTAATCTGGAATGAAAAGCAATGATTGTTGTTTAGGGTAAAATCATTCCATTTGTGTTTGAGAAGTGATTTGAAAGTAAAATGAGATTTTTACATAAACATTTTATACTTTTATGAACTTATCTTTATGGGTGTCTTTCAGGAAATAGTCATTACTGAAGGAGTTATGCTCATGTCAAAAATATGTATGGCAAAGCACATGTCTCGATAATTTGTGTTCCAGGAAAAAAAAAAAAAAGAAATTTTACAAAACAGAGGCTTGGAACTTGGTGAAAGAAGTTGGGGAAGTATCTAGTTAAATGATTAAATGTTTCTAGACAATTGTATTAACAGACAATAAAAATAAAAATGTTTCATTTTTACAAGCCTAAGACTGCTACCTAGAAATATAAGCTAGAACACAAAAGGAGAAATAACAATGGACTATAAAACCAAACTCACAGAAAATAAAATGGAAAATTTACTAGTAAGCCTCATTTCCTAAAAATGTCACCCACAATTTTATGAGGCTCAGCTGGATGGCTGCCGGGTCAGTTAGACTAGGAGTACAGTTGTGGGGTCTGGGATGTAGACTCTCATCCACCCCCTGTTCTATTTTCTGTGGTTAAAGCATCATTTGGTAATTACCTCAGCATTTTTAGACATGGAAGGACCCAGGCTGTAGTGAATTTTTTTCATTATATATTTTTATTGAATTTTTGTACATTTCATACATCTTAATAGTCTTTAGACCCATCCCCATCTGTGCCCCTTGTCACCCTCCACCCTATTTCATGTACTCTGTCATGTATGTTAAGGCCTATTGAGTCAAGTTTGTATCCCCAGATCCCCCTTGGTGTGAGCTTATCCACTGGAGACTGATTAACCTATCTAGCATCGCTTGCTTAAAGAGGACCAACTCTACCCCAGCCAGCAGGGATCAATTGCCACTAGTTCTGTGGCTAAGGTTGGGGCTTCAGGTCCATCTTCCCAGTTCTATGCTGAGTTTTTCTCTGGTTTGACTTTGCATGGGTCTTGTGCATGCTGTCACCATTGTCATAAGTTTATATGAGCAAGTTCCCAGAAGCTTGGAAAAATCCATTTCCATGTGGTCACCTACCACCCATGGTTCTTACAATCTTCTAAAAATATGTCTAGCATAGTCTATGGTGGAAGAAATAGGGAAATGATGAAGGACCGACCCTTGTTCCCGCCTGACACCGGCTTTGTACACTCCTGGCTAGAACTGTAGCTGAAAATAAACTGATTTGAACATGCACACTTCCAGGAATGGGAATGATCCGATGGAGAAATACCAATACCAGCTTCAACTTCACAGCATTTTGGGGGGAGGGTGGGTTTATATTGCACATATAATCAGGGAACATTAACATATTTTTATTGAGCATCTCTTCTGGGAGAGTGCTAACTGCCTCTCTGTGGAAGGCACAAAGATGAATGAAATGCAATTACTCCTCCAGGGCTTACAGTCAAGTAGGAGAAAGAAAACAATATGTATATATAAGATAACTTTATATATCTGATCAGGAGTTTTAATTGCCTGATACACTCTTGATCCCATTCAAAGTGAAATAGCTTAAATTGTTGTTTTTTTTTAAATGGTGGTCCCAGTTCCGGTGGTCTATGCATGAGCTCAACCCAACACGGGAGTCTAACTGACAAGCCACTCCTTGGCAAAGTACATTCAGGTTCACCATCTAGAAATTTCAAGGGGATCCTCTGAGAGGGCAAATTTGTTGGTGACATGGATGGAGGTGGAGCAGAGCTGAAAAGCTGCAGAGAGCTAGAATGAGGAGCGACCCATGATGTGGTCTTTGAGGAAGCAGATGAGGAAGACTCCCTGAGCAGCTCGTTGGGGCTTCTGAGCAGGGAGGGTCCCGAGCTCCATGGTGCCCGGGAGAGATCTTTTTATCCGGTGACTCAGTTGTTGAGTCTTTTTGTTCTCTTCTTACCTCCCCGGAGACCACAGCAATATATTCCTATTAATTGGGAAGGGAGCCATACCCTACCTATGGGTCCTCTGTAAGAAGCACACAAAGAGGACAGCCTTAACTGTGGGTCCTCCCATAAGGAGCACACAATGGGGGACATCCTTAGCAACAGGACCTTTATTTGCTGGCTGAGCCATCTCAGCTCCAGGCACAGGAGGCCAGACAGATGCTGAAATGAGAGTCACGAAGAATTGAAAATATTCTGCTAACGTCACCTGAGGAGGGCCTTCAATTAACAGGTGTCTAGTTGGAAGCTATAGGCACAAATGCTCCCACCAAACAATCTTTGAGACTGGAACTTTGAAGCTGTCTCTGAGGTATAATATTGTCATGAATGTTTCCAAAGACATGTTGAAAATACCAGAGAGAGCATTGTGGTATTGTTGTTAAAGGGCTGTGCCAACTTCCCCACAGACTCAAGATTAGGATGATACACAGGTCTATAGCCCCTCTGCGCTAGTAGACCTTCATTGACAACCTGATTAGATTTAGAATCTAGGAAACAAACCTCTGAGTCAATCCGACAGTGTTTCCAGAGAGTTTCAGCTGGGGTAGGAGGAGCCACCTGAATATGGGTGCTGCCGTTCCGTCGGCTGGGGGCTTAGCCTGAACGAAACCGAGAAAACAGTGAATTGACTACCACCAGCATTCATCACTCTCTGCTTCCTGACCGGGATGTGATGTGACCAGCTGCCTCACAACCCTTCCTTCCCTGCCATGATTGAGCACCCTCCCCTCCAACAGTGAGCCAGGACAAACCCTCCTTGAATTGTCTGTGTCAGGTATTTGTCAGAGCAATGAGGAAAGTAGCTTTGACATCCTCCACGTTCAGGTCTGATTGACTACTACTGAGGATTCAGGAAGGGTTCAGACCCAGAAATTGGAATCACAGGCAGGTGTAGTGACACATGCCTTTAATTGCTGACCCGAAGGTTGTGAGTTCAAGGTCAGCCCCCTAAGTAGTAGTTAATCTTCAAGTGAGGCACTGGAACAGAATGTTAGTAGCAGATGAGATGGAAAAGCTGTAAGTATTTACGAACTCTAAACAGCAGAGGAATGTCAGCAAAGGGTTTTCAACAGAACTAATCAGAACATATTTTGACTGGATTTGAATAGAGCAAATACAGTCACAGTTTAGAGAAACCACTGAGGAACTCTGCGGAAGAGACTGGGTGAGCGATACTGTGTGATCGCCACTATGAGAATTTGTGTTGGTGCCTTGCATATACATACATGCATCCTCGTCATTATTTATTGCAGTGTTGGAAGGTGTGTCAGCAGCACAGCACACCACACGTCGTTCAGAGCAGTGAGGTAGTGTAGAGGAGTTAAGCTCTGTAATGGCCACAGCAGAGAAGGAAAAAGGAAGCAACCACTCATATGCTCTTTTACTGTGTGGAGATGCTGCTCAATCCAAAACTGTCTCATATTCTTATCAAGAAATGCATTGTTTCCAGATACATTGAGGATTCTTAGGTTCAAAAGAAAACCAAAAGCCATCTCTCTTTGGGGTATTGAGTTTCATGCTTTAACGTCTCAGTGTATTACATTGAATCACTTGCAGTTTTAAAGATTCAAATGTCTTGCCTGTCAATCATATATGCTGCTGTGGTGCCCCTCCAACCATGTAAAACCATGCTTGTGATAGATGGCCTTCCAATGTTTCACTATAGAAAGATTTTGATTTTATTGATGAGTTTATTGATGAGAACAGCATTAAAGCATTGCTTGTCTTTCTTTGTTTTCTTATTGGACAGAAAAAGAGCTGGACAGATAGTTTTCAATCTTTTCTCTTAGAGACAGAAATGTTTAAAGATCATCATATTCCTGGTACACTCCCATGAGAACAAACAGTAACTCCCACTGAAGAGAGCATATGATACTGAAACCAGCCATGCAGGCATTGTACTGCTGAGAGCCTTGAACAAGACTTGGAAATTTCAAGGCCAACTCCAGAACAAAGTCCTCTAACTTTAGTAATAAATGGTTTGTGCAAATCCTCACAACTAAAGCTGACACCTTGCCTAGCCGAGGGCTTCTGGACTCTAGAATGCTGTCACCACCCAACACTGCTCAGTGTGTGCAAGGTACACTTGCCACATGGTCCACAGCTCTCGTGAGTACTCCATACAGATGACATAGACGCTTACATTTTTTTTTAATTTTTAACTCTATTTTCTGGATTTTTCCTTTCTTCAAACTATCTAAACCTTTGGCCTTTTACAAGCACTTACACAGCAAACTTTCCCTTAGAAAATTATATTGGGGCTGAGGATGTGTCTCAGCACATAGACTGCTTGCCTAACCTGTGCAAAGCCCTGAGTTTGATCCCAGCACAGCAAAAACAAGACGCAGGCATTTCAGAGTGGAGGCAGCAGGACCAAACGTTCAAGGTCGTCCTTAGCTACATAGCGATTAGGGGCTATCCTGGGCTACATGAGACTATACTGGAGGGGAGAGAGAAAGAGAGAGAGGAAGGAGGAGAGAGGGAGAAAGAGAAATAAAATCAATTGTTTTCCTAAAAGTGATTTCAAACCAAGGGATTTCCTAAATCTTAAAAATGAGAATCAGACCAAAAAAAAAAAAAAAGCCAGGCGTGGTGGCACACACCTTTAATCCTAGCACTTGGGAGGCAGAGGCAGGCGGATCTTTGTGAGTTCAAGGCCAGCCTGGTTCACAGAGAGAGTTCCAGGCTAGCTGGGGCTACAAGGAGACCCTGTCTCGAAAAGACCAAAAAAAAAAATGAGAATAAGGATTCATAGGTGCTTCAATCATTCTGCATGAAATCCTGAGGAGAATGTGCATTCTGTTCACAACTTATTTATTTTATTTCAAGACAAGGTCTCACTAAGTAGCACTGGCAGGGCTGGAATTTTCTGTGTAGACTTGGCTGGCCTCAAACTCAGAGACAGCTTGCCTCTGTCTCTTGAGTGCTGGGATTAAAGGTGTGCACCACCACTACCTGTTAACAGGATTAATTCTGCACTCTTACTATATACTTATGAAGGAAAATGCAGGCTATTTATAGCCTTTTGAGAAGAGCAGAGACAGTCAAACAGGGTATTTTGTTGTGTCCTAAGTTATTAATGGAATAATTTGTTTCAGCTGCCTTCCTGGAAATACCTGTTTACTATAGTGAAACATCTTTTCTTCATTGACCACATTCTTACTCATTCTGACACATGTCAAAGTGCATTTTAAGGGGCTAGAGAGAGAGCTCAGTGGCTCAGTGGTTAAGAGCACAAACTGCTTTTGCAGAGTTCCCAGGTTCAATTCCCAGCATCCACATGGTGGCTAACAACTGTCCACAACTCCAGTTACAGGGGATCTAATGCTGACTTCTGACCTCCTTGGGTATCGAAGGACACAGGCACACTTACATACATGCAGGCAATACACTCATGCACATAAAACAAAAACAAAATATTTTTTAAAGGACTCCTTAACTTTTTTCTATTTAATGGATATTTCCTGAGTGTCTGTTCTGTGTTCTGGTGGTGGGAAATCCACAAAGAATAAAAAAGACCAAACCCCAGCCTTTACATATCTTAATTTCTAGCTCAAAGAAGACAGACTGTGAGCAAATAAATAAGGAAAACATATTGGGTGACAGACGGTGACAAGTTCTATGGAAAAAATAAATTAAAAAAACAAAAAGGAAGGAGACCCCATTCTGGAGTGGAAGCTACTTTGTTATCACATAAGGTGGTTAGGGAAGACCCCACAGAGAAAGGGCATTTTAGCACAGAGCTGAAGAGGGTGGCAGAGGAATGGATACAGCTTTCTGGAGACAGGGCCCTCCACGTGGTGAGAACAGCACTTGCAGAGGGCCTATGGTGGGTGTCTACCTGGCATGGTCATTGAACAAGAGGGGGCCGATCAGACAACCAAAGCTTACACTGGAGAGTGGATAAGGAGCTGGAAAGGCAGAGGGCCCCTTGTTCCTGACCTTTAATAAGATGTACAGCTACTGGATGCTTTGAACCTGGCCACAAGATTTTATTGTGACTGCTTTAAACACCAGTGGATGGGATCCAATCTCATTTGAGGTAGCGTAGGTGATGACTTCTGGACAGACAGGTATTTTGTGGACCTGTGCCAAGGCTTGGGGATCGAGTTAAATCTGGGGAATTTTTGAGTTTTGATACTTTTTTTTCCTCAGAAAAAGTAAAGGAAAAAAGGAATAGAGGGGAAGGGAGGAAGGGAAAGATAAAAAGGAAATGAATTAAGAAGGATGAAAACGCTGAGAATGGTAACCGTCATGGCCCTGCTAGGAAGTTGCAGTCCATTCTGGGTCTGGTAAATTCAGAGTCTGGAGAAAACGGAGTATTTTATCATGATGATAAATGCGTGAAAAATCTTTGGTTTTGCTCACAGGTCTTCTTCAAGCTGGGGAAAGTCTCAGTACCTTGTTTGTTAGTTAAATGATCTTCAAAGTCCAGAGCAATTGTATTTGGAAACATTTTATTGACAACCTAGGAAGTCAGATCTGTTAATATTTGCAGAGTGCTTCACAATCCTCAATAACACAAGAACTGATCTAAAAACAAGGGGATTCAGTGACTGGGTGCAAGTCTTCATTTCCACACGTTTTTCTTTTTAAAATGTTCTTATTATTTTAATTTTATCAGAATGTTGTCTGCATGTATGTAAGTGCACCCATGTTGTACAAAGCTTGCAGAGGCCAGAAGAAGGAGTCAGATCCCCTGGAACTGGAGTTATGGAAGATGATTAGCTGTCACGTGGGTTCTGAGAATGGACCTAGGTCCTCTTAAAGAACAGCAGGTGTTCTTAACTGCCAAGCCATCTCTCCAGCCTTGTTGGTTTTCTTTATACTTTATCTTACTGGTACATTTTTCTGATTACCATTATCAATTGCAGTTATGAAGTGAGCATTCAGTATTTTCTGAGGAGCAAGACATTAAACTTGGCAAAGCTAATTATTGAGTCACTCTTTTTTTGGTTCTATTGAAGTAGTAAAAATTTTAACAAAATTTTCTTTTGAACAGCAATTCTCAAAGTGTGGTACAGGCACTCGGGGTTCTAAAACCTTTGTAAGAAGTCACCAACGTCAAGCGTATACAATACCCACAATGATATATAGAGGTATTATTTTCCTGCTTTATTTTCATATCTCTTGTGAATGTACAGCAGGCTTTTCCAAAAAATAGGAGTGACAACTAAATGAAATGTGGAGGCAGATATGAGAACATAGCTTTTTCCATGGTTTGAAAACATGTTAAAACAATGCCACTCTTCAAAAGACCCGAAGAGACATTTTTCAAAAGAAGATAGATGAGAGTCCTATAGCTATATGAAAAAATATTCACATCATTAATCATTGGGAAATATAAATCAAAACAACAATGAGATATCTCCTCACACCTGTTAGAATCATTGTCCAAAAGATGAAAGATGACAAGTGCTGGCGAGGGTGTGGGAAATGGGAATCTTTGCACATGATTGGTGGGAATTTAAATGAGTCCAGCTGTTATGAAAAAGACTTGCAAGGAAGTGCCTCCAAATAAAATAGAGCCCCACATGACCCAGCAGTCTCAGTGCTGGGTATATAGGCAAAGCAAATGAAATCTGCCGGTCAAGAGATCATTGCTACCAGGCTTCTTCATGGCGTTATATACCCAACAGCCTACCTCGCACGCACCGAAATGGGTACCAATGGATGGACAGGCAAAGAAGAACTGGCACATGTACAGGATGGATGCTGTTTGGTCACAAAAAGAAGTATGTTTTCATTTGTGATGCTGTGGATGAATCTGGAGAACATTATGTTAAGTAAGATAGCCAATCATAGAAAGACAAATGTCAGGGCTGGAGAGATGGCCTAGTGGTTAAGAGCACCAACTGCTCTTGCAGAGGACCCCAGTTCAATCCCCAGCACCCACATGGCGGCTAAGAACTGTAACTCCAATTCCAGGAGAACTCCAGATCCAGGGGAATCCGAGACCCTCTTCTGACCTCCACGGCATTGCACGACACGGGTGCACAAACCTACATGCAGACAGTACATTCATACACATACAAAAATAAATTTAAAAAAGAAAGACAAATGTCACTCCTGTGTAGAGTCTGACAAAACGGTTCCATCAAAGGACATCAGAATCATGGCTCCCTGAGGCTCAATGGCTGGGGGTGTGGAGAGACATGGTCAGGGGACTTGTAATTACAGACAGCTAGGACAATTTTTTGTTAATACCCAGAATGAGCAAACATGTAGAGACAGAAAGCAATTATTGCCTGAGGTTGGGCATGCAGGGAAGGGAACAGTTAGTGGTGGGGACAGAGGTGGGGAGTGACTACTCAGGCAGTTTCTTTGGGAGGTGATGAAACAACTTAGAACTGACTGTGGTGATAGCTGTACCACTTTGTGAGCATACAAGAAAACACTGGACTTTTCACTTGAAATGGTGAATGTTATGAGTTGTATCTCAATAAAGCTGTCTTTCAAAGAGGGCCAGTGAGTTGCTCAGCAGGTAAAGATGCTTGATTTAAAAATTTAAAAGATGGTACTTTCATTTATTTTAGTGTGTATGAGTGTACTGTCTGCTGTAGGTTGGTGTACTCGTGTCGTGCAATGCCGCAGAGGTCAGAAGAGGGTGTTGGGTTCCCCTGGAACTGGAGTTAAAGACGGTTCTTAGCCACCTTGTGTGTGCTGAGAATCAAACCCCGGTCCTCTGCAAGAGCAGTTGGTGCTCTTAACCGCTGAGCCATCTCTCCAGCCTCATATACTTTCATTTTTAAAATGCAGTTATTTTGCAATAATTCATGTATGTTAACATGCAATCTTAAGAATTGGAAAACTATCATGAAATTAAAAGATCTGAAGATCACTACCTTACAAAGTGAATTACAAAAGAGATTTTTGTTCGGTTTCTATTTCGTGCATTCCTAGTACCCCAGAGAGCCTGGTGTGTTAGAAGTGCTCAGTAAACAGTGAATGAACGAAATTATATTCACTTAGTAGATTCGCTGTTACTAGTGGCAAAGTTTAATCTATTGAATTTGGGACCTTGGACTAATGGACTTTAAAGATATGATTTGAAAAAATAGCACTATATTTTCTTTTTTATTAATTTTTTAGGTTAGTGTACAAAGTATTGGGTTTCATCAGGATAAGATTAGTATATGAAAGCATTAGTGTTACTCAAGAAGAGAATTCAGAATAAAGAGAATTCACTTATGTTTCCATTTAAAACTCTTGGACATTAATAGACCCTGGATAGAAGAAATTATCTGACACATCATCATGATCTTCTGGAGAGTTTAGAGGAACTTAGCAAAGAAGAGGCTTGGGACTAGAGAGAGGGCTCAGTGGTTAGGAACACAGCGGACCCTGGTTAGATGCCCAGCACTTACATGGTGGCTAACAACTGTCCAAAATTCCAGTTGACATCCTCTTCTGGCCTCTGCAGGGCAACTGCATGCATGTGGTGTGCTTACATACATGCAGACATAACACTCATACATATAAAATACAATATTTTTTGAAGCAAAGAAGAGGCTTGCTTCATTCATGAATCCTGAATGAAAAGCCTGGTTCCAGCAGTTCATATTCCTGGATTCCAGAATGGGAAACTGAGGATGGAAATAAAGCTCCATAGAGGCTCAAGGTAGCTCAGTGGGTGAAGGTGCTTGCTAGCAACTTGATGGTGCTGAGTTTAGTCCTGGGGACTGATACAGTGGAAGGAGAGGACTGAGTCCGTAAGTTGTTCTCAGACCTCCACATGTGTGCTATGGCATACACACCCCCACACTGACACATACACAATAAGCAAATGTAAGGAAAGGAAAGAAAAAGCAAGCAAGTCCCACAGTTGGGTGCACAGTGACTGGGATGCGTTCGGAGCTATGTGTCACCATGTGATTTCATGTTTAAGCCTCATAGACTAAGTATATGGGCTCTATGACACATGCATCACATTGTCAGTCCACTGTAGCCTATCTATACATGAGTGTGTCTGAATACACAGTTCCATGAACAGGGTCAAAGCTCCATATCCCTTACTCAATAACCACAAATCCAGAGAAGACACAGAAATGAGAAAATCAGCATGGAGTTAGCAGACAGCCCAATAAGCAGGAAGATAGAAACACATTTAAAAATATTTATTTTTATTTAATGGTGAGAGCCTACTGTCTGCATGTATGTAAGTACGCCCATGTCGTGCAATGCCCACAGAGGTCAGGAGAGGATGTTGGATCCCCTGGAACTGGAGTTACTGATGGTCATTAGCCACCATATGGGTGCTGAGAACAAAACCCAGGTACTCTGCAAAGCAGCCAGTACTCTTAACCACTGAGTCATCTCTCCAGCTCCCAGAAACATACTTTTTCTTAAAGAATTTTTTAATAATTTTATTTATTGTGTGTATGAGTATACTGTCTGCATGTACATTTGTGCACCTGTGTCGTGCAATGCCGAGGAGGTCAGAAGAGGGCGTCGGATTCCCCTGGAACTGGAGTTAAAGATGGTTCTCAGCCACCATGTGGGTGCTAGGGATAGAACCCAGGTCCTCTGCAAAGGCAGTCGGTGCTCTTAACCGCTAGGCTATCTCTCCAGCCCCAGAAACATACTTTTTTTAAATTTTTATTTATTTATTTATTTTATGTGTATGAATGTACTGTCTGCATGTAGGTCTGTGCACCCGTGTCGTGCAATGCCGCGGAGGTCAGAAGAGGGTCTCGGATTTCCCTGGAACTGGAGTTCTCCTGGAATTGGAGTTAGGACGGTTCTCAGCCACCATGTGGGTGCTGGGGATCGAACCCGGGTCCTCTGCAAGAGCCGTCCGCGCTCTTAACCGCTAGGCCATCTCTCCAGCCCCAGAAACATACTTTTAAGAAAACTTCTGACTTCTAAGCTTCAATAAAAATTGGCTTTGGAAAAAAAAAAAAACCTCTGACTTCTAATAATTAAAGATAATTTGAGTGTTAAGTAAAAATACCATTGCACTATGCAGACTGAAAAGGAAGACACAGAAATGAAATCGCAAAGCCCACACAAGAGTGGGTTATCAGTCTTGTTTTCCTTACAGCATCTTGTCAGCCAGTTTTTACTAAGTGACTTCTATGTACTAGATTCTCTATGGGCCTTGAGGATTCAGTGGCCACTGGCTCATGAGATTTGCATTTCACAGGAGGAAGCAATTAAGTAAACAAGTGATCAAAGTAAGTTTAGAGATGAAAACCATGAATTAAAAGAACAGGGCAGGTTGTGGTGTCAGGAAATGAACTAGTGACCAGGATGGGCAGGGCTGATTTAGATGGAGTACTGGGTCACTCAGTGAACTCAGACCTGAAAGATGGAGAGCGACTCTGGCAGGCACAAGCCTCACTGAGAAAACTGCACACTGCCTTGTCAGATTTATTCTAGCTCACAGGTCTAAGGAGGGAGGAGCATGTGCTGTGTGTGTCGGGAAGGAAAAGGTGCCCAGCAGCACTGGAGCCTAGAGAGGCTGACAGTTACATGTGGTGTGGTCAGAAGCAGGCAAAAACTAAGTCATGAAATGGCTTGGAGGAGTTGCGTTTCATCTGTAGTCCCATGAGATGCCACTTGAGAGCTGGATCTGGTCACATGATCCATTTTGCATTTTAGGAGAATCAGTTGGCTGCTCTCTGGGGACTGGAGCTCAAAGTTGTGGTGCAGAAGCAAAACCTGTGAGCAGCTGACTGTCCCTCTGGGGAGGGCAATGGTGACATAGATTACAGTGGCAGTGAAGAAGAGAAACAGAATTTGATAGCTAGCTGCAGCTGTAGGTAGGAGGTTTGCCTCAAAGGATGAGTTTTATGAAGGTTGCGGAGCCTTGCAGCTCACAGACATCCACGGATTTGCCCGAGTCCCAGGACACATGAAGGAAGCCAGAACACCATTCCCGCTGCTTGCAGGCACCGGCGTCCTCAAAATGCCTTTACTGAGAGACCACTCAGAACATACCCACTTCAAGGGCTTTTTCTTCCGGTCTTTCTGCATGTAGCCACCATTCTAATCTCATTCAAACGGCAGTGAATGGTTTGGTGTAGTAGGCGCGCTTCACTTCCTGTGCCTCCTCCAGGGTTTTACTAGAATTTATCTTTGGAGATGCCATTAGACCACATGAAATGATGGAAGGAGGAATCGAAAAGACAGTGTAATAAATACAGCCTACAGAGAAGACAGGGCTTGTTTTACATCTTTCCTTCAAGGTGTAAAACAAGCCCAGACACAGGCTAAGAGAAGGAAAGACATATGCTATCGTTTTTCAAGGCAGAGGGGACTCACTTGAAGGTAGGGGAGACACATCTGTTTTGAGAAGTCACGAAACAAAGTCACAGGATGAGGAAGCTTCTAGACTATGTGGTGCCCAAAAAAGCTGGGCAACAAACAAGGCTTTGGACTTGATTTAGCTGGGTATAAGAACTTATTACAGACCTGAAAGCAAGATTAAGGGTTAGTGAAGGACTGGCTGACACCGATAATCACTTCCCTCTGTAATTTCTAGGTTCTTATCATCTTCAGGTATTTATTAGGTACTTGATGACTTGTAATTCCTTGCACTTATAAAATATATACTCGGTCTGTGCAGCCTCTGTGGAGTAGGTACACAGTAATGATTGGTGATGATGAAAGGCATACTTAAGGAAGACTAATTTGACAATAGCATATGGCCTGGATAGAAAGGAAGAAAACCTGGAGGCTGGGTAGTTAGCAAGGCAGCTGTTCCAGAAATGCATGAAGGAAATAGCATGGAAGAAGCAGAAAATACTTTGAAAATATAATTAAGGAGCTATAAGTAGCCAGATGTGGTGGTGTATGCCTTTAATCCCAGCACTTGGGAGGCAGAGACAGGTGGATCTCTGTGAATTCCAGGCCAACTGGTGCTACAGGGAGACTCTGTCTCAAAAAGAACAACAACAAAAATAAGTAAAAGAAAGGAGCTATAAGTAATGTGAATGGGAAAAAAATATGTATCATTCAGTTTTCAAAGCTAATGTTTGGAAGAGCCGTGATACCACTGGGTGAGGGGGACGACATCTGTGAGGGAATTAGTTTGGGAGACTAAGACAAAGAATTTCGTTTTGAACAGTATATTAGTTGCTTTTTCTCATCATTGCAACAATATACCTGCCAGAAACTTGAGGGAGGGGGGGTTTCTTTTGCCTTACAGTTTAAGGGACCTGACCACTGGGACTCACTCCATCTATGGTGGTGGAAATTTGTGGTACAGTTTGTTACATCTCAGCTGAATAGGGGTCAGAGATCTCTGATGAACCAGGGCCAGATGTAACCTCCAAGGCTGTTGCCTCAATGACCCACTTCATCCAGGTGGGTCTCACCTGGTAAAGGTTTCAAAAGCTCTTCAAACAGCAGTACCAGCAGGGCACCAAATGTTCCAACATGCAAGCCTGTGGGGGAGGTTTCACATTCAAACCATGACAGACAGGACTTAGCTGTAGCGACAGGATATTCGCTTGGATATGGTCTAGGAAACAGGCTCAGTGAAAATGAAATGACTATGAAGAGACAGGGCTGAAGTTCTAAAGTTCATTCACGTCTGCAAACATATATGGAAGAGTTGTCTGCTCCCAGAGTTACAAGAATTCAGTTTAATGGGGTTGGGCCTCAATGACTCTGCAGCCCAGTGAAGAAAGCAGAGAAGCCAAATGGGATTTACAGTTTAATGAAAAGCCCAAGGGGAGACAGCATGCTGAGCAAATGGCTTAGTCAGGGCCTATTCATGTGTGCAAAGTTCCCACCTGAGCAAAACAGGTGAGCGCTCACGGGAGCAGCCGCTCCACTGAACTTCCCTGCCCTGTCCTGTTACTCTAGCCACAACTGTCCACACCTGGGATTGGAACATTAAAAAAAGGGTGGTGTGGTCTTTTAGTCAGACATAAGGATGCCAGCCACCCATCACCAAAACTGCCTCACAATGTCCCTTCCCACTACTTAGTGACAGACACAGGCCACAGAGAGTGACACCAGAAGCCCAAGTAACATCAGAAGCTGAGAGTATGAGGAAGCAGAGGCTGCCTCAGCCTGTCTCTGCTTCCTGAATAGAACTTCTAGCGCTATAGGGAATAGATAGATGTCTGCTAAGGAGGGGACTCCTGCGTGAGGCTCTAGACCACTGCTGGACAAGAAGTACAGTTGTTCCTGGACAGAACAATAGTTTTCGGTCTGATAATCTGGTTCTTATTGGATTTCATTTTGTTTGGAGACAATGTCTATGTAGCCCAGGCTGCCCAAAATCTCACAAACCCCCTGTTTCGGTTCCTGGGATACAGGTGAGCCTGGCTGGATATGATTTTTCTAACACGTCCTTGTTTAGAATAAATCCTCTGCATTTGTGGTATTGTGTCCTAGCATTTCACACATCCTAAAATCCCAGGAAACATGAGGTACTTGGTTGTTTAGGCTTTGATTCTATCTGCAGAAGAGGATACTCTATGAAGGGAGGGGTTAGAAGGATCAGGAGGCAGATCAAAAGGCTGCATGCATGTGCATGTGTGTGTAACTGCCTATCCAGAAGAGTCTAACAGCAGATGGCAGAAAACTTGTTTACATATTACAGCAAACCCAGAATACCACCAATTCTGTTGTTCCTCCTACCTTTCCCATTGTGACCATGATGCAAGCCTGGATGCATCTTCTCCAGAAGAATGTGGAAGGATCAGCCAGGTAGAGCCTTCGGTGCAGCCAGTAGACTTGAGGGAAAGCAAACCCCAAAGACAGTAGTAGAAAGGGCAGTGGGCAAGAGCTTGAGTGTCTACATTAGAATGTGTCCATATGCACATGGCTGTCAGGTTGGACGTCATTTTGTTAAAAGTGATGATTTCTGATCCACCTCTCACTAACTGAATGGACTAGCTAGTGAGGGACAGAGAAGTTTTCATTAAATTATCTTATGTGTGTTTTGCCTGTATGTTTATCAGTGTACCTGTACATGTAATGTCCACGGACACCAGAAGGTGTTAGATCCCCTGAAGTTACCGACAGTTGTTAGCCTCCATGTAATTGCTGAGAATTGAACCTGGGTCCTTGGTAAGAACAGCCAGTGCTCCTAACTGCTGAGCCATCTCTCCAGCCCCAGAATTTGCATTTTGTTTTGTTTTGTTTTGGTATTTTTTGAGACAGGGCCTCCCTTTAGTCCCAGCTGGCCTGGAGCTCACTGTGTAGACCAGGCTGGCCTTGAACTCACATAGATCCGCCTGCCTCTGCCTCCCAAGTGCTAGGAATTAAGGGCGTGTGCCACCATGCCTGGCAGAATTTGCATTTTGTAAGCATGGTAGGTGATTGGGAAAGCACTTCCCAGTGGGCCCTGTCCCTATAAACCCTGTGGCATTAAGGAAAGAAAGAGAAGATCATGGGATGAAGCTGCTCCTTCTGAGAAAGCACCCTTGCTGGGACAGCGGGAGGCCTGGTACAGCTTAGGTCTAAACTGCTGTGGGATCGAAACGAAAGATCCTGGGCGAGGGGTAGTTGGAGAACTAGAGCTGCTGTGCCCAAGACAAACAGTGGGACTGTCCCCGTTCACTTTAACTGTCAACCTCAAAGCACCTAGAGTCATCTGAGAGGCAAGCCTAGGTTGAAGGATTTCCTGAATCAGGTTGGCCTGTGGGCATATCTGGGAAGTGGGTGGGGAGGACTTCTCTGATTGCTAATTGATGCAGGAGGATCCAGCCCACTGTGGGCTGCACTGTTCCTAGGCAAGTGTTCCTGGGCAGTAAAAGGAAGCTAGCTAAACACGAGCTTTCCCAGGAGAAGGCAAGCACGCAGTGCTTGTCCACGGATGCTGCTTGAGTTCCAACTCTCAATAATAGACTGTGATCTGGAAGTATAAGCCAAATATCCCAAGATGCTGTGGGTCAGTGTTTTATCACAGCAGCAGAAAGGAAACTGGGACAGGGTTACAGGCTCATTTTGGGACTCATGAGTCCTGAGACCCTGTGGATGGATTAGATTTCTGCTACTGCCAGAATTTTTATAATCAGCATAAAAGTGCTACACAAAGCACCAACTGCAAGGAGGAACACTACAGCATCAGCTACAAGAAAAAATGGTCACTGTGAACTTTAAATAGCACAGAATGTGTCTGTGCCTTAACACAAAGCAACATACAAATTCACTTAACGAACATTTACAGTGCTCATGATGCATCAGCTAATTTCTAGACACCTTAGAATGTCATCAGAGGGTGACCTGAGTATAAAAGCCCGTTTCCTAAGATAGTAAACACTGAGACTGACAGATTTAAAGAATCCTAAGTAAGGATTTAGTCACAGGGCCTGGAAAGAGGGTGAACAGATTGTTCCTTCAGCATTCTGTAAATCTTTACTTAGTATCTTATTTGTGGAAGGAACTGTTAAGAGTCACTACAAATGTAGCAATCAATAAAACAGGTGAGAACCACTTCTCATGGAGATTACACTCTGGTGGGAGAATGACAAGGGAGTAAAGACAGAACAAGTTAGTATATTAAAGGGTGCTAAGCATTTTGGAGGAATATAAAGCCAAAGGGAGAGTTGCAATATCAAATGAAGACCACATTTAAGGAAAAATAAAGACATCTGAACAAGACTCAAAATAGATGATAGAGGAGGCATTGAGCATCCACAGTGCCAGAGGATGAAGCCGAGCTGCCCTCTTCAAAAATCAAGAACCCATGTGAATGTATTGAAAAGGTTGGAGGAGAAGATAAGGGCTGAGCACATTACTAACTCTGGGGAGAATTTTGCTCATATGTTAAGTGGGATGGGTGCTGCTGTGGAGATCGAGGCCGACTGAGCATGATCTGTCATGAAGGATACTTCATTTTAGCAGGGTAGACTGGGACTCAAGTTTCTTATCCTCCCCAAATTTCTTTCTTCATCTGTAAAACAGTGGGAATTAGTCTAACTCATGAGGCTGTTGTGATAATTAAGTATGCAATGTGCTAAACATTTCCAAGCTACTTGACATGGAGTAGGCACATTCTTTTCCTTTCCGTCTTCCACTTGTCTCCTCTGCCTCCCACCTGGTGCTTAGGGGAGCGGGAAGGGTAGAAAGAAGAAGGTGACAGTTTGGTTGGCAGACATCTAAAATAACCGTCTCATGGGTGGCTGAGGCACAATGTGGACTGTGGGGATAGACTCCCTACGGGTGGGCGATCATTTCCAACACAGGCCCTGGCTTGCGAGGGCTCAATCTTTAAAGCTCTTCCAAGTAAACTTTCTAGATGTTTTATCCAGTCTCTGCATATGCAATGTTTAATTGTCCCACTGATTAATCTCAGCCTTTTAACATCTAGATGATTTTCAGATCTGCTCCGTGAAGGAAGGATGCTTCTGAAACAGTCCGTAAGGCTTCCTGGGCTGTGGATACATGGAGTCCCTGCTTTCAGACCATGTGCCAGCTCCAAGTCATTCAGCAAAGTGGCAACTCCAAGGCCTCCCGACCCACAGGGTTTTGTTGCAGCCACGGGCGGGCGAGGCTGCAGTAGGGTTGCAGGAGTCAAGGCTAGGCTGCAGGAGTTGGTGTAGGAGTCAGGCTAGGCTGAAGGAGTTGGTGCAGGAGTCAGGCTGGCCTGCAGCAGTCAGAATGGGCTGCAGGAGTCAAAGCCGGAGTCAGCACAGGAGTCAGGCTGGGCTGCAGGGATCAACACAGAAGTCGGAGTGGGCTACAGGATGCGGCCCTGGCTCCTTTTCCAGGGTTGTCCCCGTCGCACCGCACACTGGGTGACCGCATGCGTATCCAGCGATCTGAAGGAAGGTGCCGGGCTCCAGCAGCGCCAGTGGCCGGTGGCCCGGCTCAGGCCGCGCGGGGAGGCAGGGGTCGGAGCTCACGGAGGCGTGGCGCCCTGCGGCGCTAGTCCGGGGTCTGGCGGCCGCCTGGGCCGGGGCCTCCCCTCGTCCTCCCGTGCGCAGCTCCTCATTCTCAGCGCGCCGTCTCCCGGGCTCGCCCCGGGCGGCCGACTCCCCGCCCTCCGCCATTCCTCCTGCGGCCCTCAGGGGCCAGCCACCGCCGCCACAGAAGCCGCCCGCAACCTGGCTCTGCTTTCCTCTAGGTGCCGCCACCGCTCCCTCCCGCGCGCGCAGGAGAGGCGGCGCCGAGCGCCGAGCGCATCGTTCGCCCTGCCCTCTGCGGCCGCCCGCCAGGCCCATCGCGCGCTCGGAGTTCGATTTGGCAGGCGGCGGCCGCGGAGGTTGAGGCGGCAGCACTGTGGCGGCGGCTCTGGAGGCTGAGGAGGCTGAGGAGGCTGAGGAGGCGGCGGCGGCTCAGCCCGGAGTCCCGTTCCCGCGCCATTTCTCACTGGAAGCGAGCGCGGCGCGGGTTTGAGGGCGGCGACAGGGGCCTGAAGCGCGGCGCGGACGGAGGTAGGGCGCGGACGGCGTTCCTGGGCCGCTGCCCGGTGCGGGGCTCGGCGCCGCCGGGCGGGGCCAGTGCTGAATGAAGCGGGGCCGGGGCGGACGGGGCCCGGGGGTCCGGGCGCCTGGGCGGGGGGCGGCGCTGCTTCCTGGGCCCGCAGCCTTCCTTCCTCCTCCTCGCCGCGCCGCTGGGCCTGCGGCCCGCCCCGGCCTCCCGCACCCGCCCCGCCCTCAGCTGCACCCGGCAGCGCGCGTCTGTCCTCCGGCCCGGCCGGGCCCGGCTGCTCCCTGCGTGGCCGAGGTCCGCAGTGGGCTGCGGGGGTCGTGCTGGGCCCCGGAACTTCGGGGCTGGAGGGTCGCGTGCTGGGGTCCAGTGCCCGGTGGGTGGGAGATGCATCCGCCGCCGGGTCCCGGCCGCGCCCCTCCCCCACGCAGGTCCGCGCTGCGGCCGCGGAGCGGGAGCGGGAGGTGGGGGTGGGGCGGGCGGGGCGGCGAGAACAGGTGGCCGCACCCCGCACTCGAGCGGGGACCTGCGGGGCACCGAGAAGTTCCTCCCGCGGTCCGGGCTGCATTGTCCTGGGAAGCCGCGGAGTGCACACGGCCGGGGCTCCCAGCGCTGCAAGTTTGCGGTGCGCTGGCCGCTGGGCCCTCCATCCCGCGCTGTGTCCCGGGTCCCTGCAGACCGGCTCAGAGGAGTTGATGGGGGCCCGGGCTAGAGCCCAGAAGGACTCTAGGTTGGTGTGCTAGAGCTGCACTCAGTTCAAACTTGGTCAGCATCGAAGCAACGAGTTCTAAACAGAACGGATTTCTAATTGTTACCTAGTGGGGATGCCCTGTTTGTACTGGGAAATGGACCGAGAAGGAATTATACTAGGAAAAGTCTTCCTAATAATCACCAAGAATTAGCCGTATGAAGGGTGTCATGTTAGACTAAGGTCCAAATTGCTGACCCCTGCCTGTGACAGACAAAAGACATCAATATGCTTGGTGTCAGTGTATTTGCTTCGAGGTCATAGCCATTTGCAAGCATCCTCGGGTTTAAGAGGTGGCAGATACTGATTCGGTTTTATGCCTTTTTATTTTAATTAACAAAATTGTTGGAATCTAATCCCAGTTACACCCCTTACGACCTTTCGTACTGGCCTCGGGGACCTCTTCTTTGAGTAGACTTCTTTGAAACTCAGTTTCTTCTACTGGATTTAAATATTACTAGGTTTAAAAAACCTGATTCAACGATTTTAAAAAATTTTTTTATTATTTTTTATGTTTATGAGTGTATCGCCTGTATGCCTGTAAGTGCACTGATGGAGGTCAGAAGAGCGTGTCTGATCCCCTGGAACTAGAGTTATGGATGGTTGTTAGCCACTATGTGGGTGCTGGGAATCCAACCTGAGTCTTCTCCAAGAGCAGCCTGTGCTTTTAACCTCTGAGCCATCTCTCCAGCCCCATCAAGGATTTTTTTTTTTAATATACCAAAAACCAGGGCATAAAAAAGTGCCAAAAGGTGAGTGTCTCCTGTCACACATGCCATCTAGTATCTGTCCTAATACACCTAAGTTAGCTAGCACTTCAGTCTGGAGGACTCTTTTCCACCCTTGAAAATTATTTACAGTCTGAAAAATCTGTTGTTTGTGTACATACTAGTATTGTCAAAATAGAACAATTTTTTCAGTTCATTTAGAACTAGAAATACCATGCCTATTAGTAACATGAATTCATTTTTTAATGAAAAATAACTGTTTTCTAAAGCAAAATGAGAGGCATTGTTTTACACATTAGCAAACATGTTTAGTTTTGTCTTCGTAGGAGAAGTCTTTAATCTCAGATCTGGGTCCGCATTCAGTCTGTTGTAACCAGAGTCCAGGAAACTTTACCAGCCACTTGAGTAAAAGGGCTAAAAAGCAGTTACCATGAAAATAGTTTTAATGTCTTGTTCTACCTACAAAGTTCTGGGAGCCCAATGGGTTCATGAATTGCTCTTGAAGGCTAGCCACACTATTTCGGAAGGAGGGCAAAGGACATATTTTCCTGCCATTTCTCTGCTCTATTCCATTTTGCTGTGGCCTGTGTTTGTTGTAAAACTTTGGGGCTAATAGGTAAGTTAGTGACTCCCAGCATGGCCCTGGAGTAGCAGCAAGGAAGGATAGGCGGGACCCAGTAGGGCAGGGAGCTGGATTGGGGTCTGATAGAACAGTTGGCTAGCCTGTGGTCTCTTTCTGAGTGGCTCAGACATAGGCCAGAGAGGATAGTGTGCTGGGAAAACATCATATTTTTTCCTTAGGTGCCAGTTTGACTAATTTATTGGTCATGAAGTAGGCCATATGTATTGTGTTTGTTTATAGTATTGTATTTTTTCCTCAGGTGCCTGTTTGTCTAATAATTGGTCATGAAGTAGGCTATATGTATTCAGTGTTTGTTTATAGTATATACACATGCATTGGCCTGGAACTATTTATCCTATAATAAATATTTGTTGGTTTATTGTTTGTTCTTTTTTTTGGGGGGGTGTCTTTGAGACAGGGTCTTCCTGTAGCCCCAGCTGGACTGGAACTCACTATGTAGACCAAGCTGGCCTTGAACTCACAATGTAGACCAGGCTGGCCTTGAATTCACAGAGATCCACCTGTCTTTGCCTCCCAAGTGCTGGGATTAAAGTTGTGTGCCACCATGCAGGGAGGCTTATTGACATTCTTTTGCATTGTTACCCTTCATTTGTTATGATATGTTATATTAGGGAACAGGGATAAAAAGTATAATCATCTTATTTCAAGTAGTTTAAAATAGCTGACTTTTAATAGATGTTTTCTCTCCTGGATTGTTAACTGTATAAATTACCAATATTCACTGTACCTATGGAGAGACGGTGTACCACAGCAGAGTAAAAGTCACAGAGGTTACTGAGAAAGATCCATTTACATCCTTAAATTTTTTTTCTTGCCAAAAGTGGTATTTATTTCTTCAGTTTATTTTTCTTGTATGGAAATACTGGCTTTTAGTACTCATGTAATTATGTATTATAATTGATCAGATCTTATACAGAATAGTCAATCCCAAATCTTTTAAACTCTCATACTTTTATTTTTACCTTGGTTTCCCCACAAATACTTTACAGATTAAACTGATACCAGATAGTGTCCTTATTTGCTTTATTGTCTGAATTTTTATTTCTCCAGGACAGTCCAGTTTCATTACTAGTGTCCTATTTGTTTTGTTACTGAACTACTACTCTCATGGTTTTAAAAAAGTTTTTTAGGGCT
>VZQC01013997.1:451664-484095 GCA_009823505.1 Rhizomys pruinosus | reverse complement strand
GGCATTGCACAACATGGGTGCACAAACTTGCATGCAGACAGTACATTGATACACATACAGAAATAAATAAATGCCGGGCGTGGTGGCGCACGCCTTTAATCCTAGCAGTTGGGAGGCAGAGGCATGCGGATCTCTGAGAGTTCGAGGCCAGCCTGGTCTACAGAGTGAGTTCCAGGACAGCCAGAGCTACAGGGAGACCCTGTCTCAAAAAAAAAATAAAAAAATAAAAATAAAAAAATTTTTTTTTTCTTGTGAGTTCAAGGCCAGCCTGGTCTACAGAGTAGGTTCCTGGACAGCTGGGGCTACAGGGAGACCCTATCTTGAAAAGACCGAAACAAAACAAAACAAAACAAAAAAACAAGGTGTGTCTGCAGGGTATAGAGCACTATGCAGGATGCTTGTCCTGAGTGAAGTCATCAAACAGTCATTTGAGAGCCATTAGCTGCTACAGAAAGAACAGTATTCTGTTTAGATCAAACAAACTGAATATAAGATAAAAAAACTGGCTTCCCTAGATGCATTTTTTTAAATGTTGATAGGGGCGTTGTAAGTGAAGTACAAGTTCATGGTTCTTTACATCTGTAGTCACTGAATTTCAGAATACCTTGGAATTTTACACATAAAAGTGTTAAAGTATTGATAGAGTATTTGATAATCTTGCCACACATGTTCTAATTTAGCTACATTTTCATTATTTTTATTATAAGGCCTGCTGAAAATGACTGAATATAAACTTGTGGTAGTTGGAGCTGGTGGCGTAGGCAAGAGTGCCTTGACGATACAGCTAATTCAGAATCACTTTGTGGATGAATATGATCCTACAATAGAGGTAAATCTTCCTTTAGTTTTCTATGTATGATTTGTGCAGAACCATCTTTGTGTAATAAAAGTACCCTGATCACTTTTGTATTTATTAGAAGATTATATTGAAAGTTATTTCAATAATCTGAGATGTCCTCAGTTTTCAAGGTTTTAAACTGGTGATATGTAACCATTGGTATGAGTAGCCCTACTTCTCTGGAGAATGTCAGAGTAAGAATAGAGTTAGTGCTGCTCACTGTCTCAGGTATGTGGATTTTGATTAGAAGTGTAGATCATGGTTCTGTGAAATGGTGATAATGCAGCTTTGCATTTAATCTATATTCGAAAGTTATTTTAAGTGCATTTTATTTTTAATGACTTGTAATTTCGATGTGACAGACGTTTAATTATAATGGAAACATGTAATCAGTCGATGGTTGAATTTTTAAACTTAATACATTTTGATGAGTAAGATCTTCAAGATTACTTAATTTCATAAAACAAGTAAAGGGCAATTGCAAAAGAATAAAATAAAGGCCTGGAAGAGACCTTGAAAAATCGGGTATAATGTCCTATTGCCAGCAGTAGATTCAAATTTATCCTCTTAAGGGCAGCAGGAGGAGGTATTCTTTAACTGTCTTTGTTAACGCATTTTCACAGGGTAATTATTCACATACATAATTTATTCATGTTAAATTTAGTACCAGTGGAGTGAAATAGATATATTATTTTGTCTTTGAACTAGCTTTTGTTGTTAGATTATCTCTTAGACTTCTTTACTCTAGTGCAAACAGTCTCAATCTCTGGCTTTTATTCTTGTTCTAATGCACTATTTTTATTGTTTTGAGATAGGCTCTAATGTACCCTAGGGGGCCTCTAGCTAACTAAGGCCTGGCATGAACTTGAAGTCCTGATCCTCCCGCTTCCACTTCTGGAGTGGCAGAGATTACAAGGCAGGTTTGAGTGCTTCCACCAGCGCATTTTAGGTGGTGCTAGGGATTGAGTATGGGCTTCTGGTATGCTGGACAAGCTCTCTACCCACCAAGCTGTATCCCAAGCTCATGTGCCATTTTTTAAAAATCAGTTCTGAAGAATTTCCTAGAGCTATGGGAATCCCAGATTTTTGGACTCTCAAACAGGACAAAATGCCCTAAGTTTTTTGTAGTGTCTTGAAGAGACACTATACTGAGATAGTGAATATGGGAAAAATTTTATGAAATTTAGAACTTTGAGGATGATTAAATAACTGCTAATAAGAAAGTGTCAAGTATTTTTGGTAGTATCTCCCAAAATGGAGAAATTGTGCTTATTTATAAAGATTTGACTTAAAGATAGAAATTATTTTTATTTGGTTTCCAAGTTTAAGAATTTACATTAGTTAAGTGGAACAACTACATAATAGCCTTAATGTATTTATTTTCGACAAGTTAGTTTGATGCTGTACATAGTGTTATTTTTTCCTTTGAGGAAGGTTGAAAAGTTCACTCATCTCAATTGGTATTCCAAATCAAATGTAAAAGGGTTTTGGTTGTTGTTGAGACAGGGTCTTCCTATAGCCCCAGCTGGGCTAGAACTCACTCTGCAGACCAGTCTGGCCCCGAACCCACAGAGATCTGCCTACTTCTGCCTCCCAAGTTAGGATCAAAGGCGTGTGCCGCCAGCCACCCCCGGCCCAAAGATGGTTCTTAGCCACCATGTGGGTACTGGGAATTGAACCCAAGTCCTCTGCAAGAGCAGTCTGTGCTCTTAACTGCTGAGCCATCTCTCCAGCCTGTAAAAGGAAGTTTTAATAGAATTAGGTGTGGAGGTTTTCCTGGGATTTGGAAGATGATTTTAGCAGAACTCATCTCCACCTTCCCTGAAAATCTGAGCCATTCCATTATGCTGTTGTTTCCTCTAAGGTCGTCAAAGCTGCGTGAATGAGGACAGTTTGGGATTGAGGTCGTGAATGCAGGAGTGTGATAAAATAGCTTTGGAAATGTTTGGCTCAAACTTGAAAAAATGTAATATAAATCTTGAAATAAACCTAATAATTCATTATTTGTGGGATAGGAAAAGTTTATAAACTTAGATACCGCTGTGATTAGAATTTGTGTCAAGATCAAAGAGGACTCTGGGAAGGATTGATTACCTGTGAACTTTAAAACTGACATTCCCCCAGGTAATTTAGTTACCTGTGGAAAGGTATCAGAGATTATCCCTTTTCTCACTAGCTACAGTGAATCTCTGAATGAATTGATAATTTCTTGCTGTCAGTCAGCTATAAGAAAGGCGAGAGAACTTAGTTTAGGAGAGCTGATTGAATAAAAATGCTGATTTTATACTATTGTAAAAAGTTTAAAAGGAGGATAGGAAATTTCAGTGCTAAGTTTAAATTGATGAAAAAATGTGGTCAGAGAAAAAATGAGAAAGGAAGCTGGGTCTGGTAACAGGTATACAGTCTCAGCCTGAGTACTCAGGAGGCCAAGTCAGGAGGATTTGCAGTCCACGACTAGCCTGCTTTGCAGTTCAAATTCAAGGACACCTTGGGCTAGTGAGACCATCTTACAATGAAAAAAAAGGGCTAGGACTGGAGCTCATTGGGAACGCTTGCACATTTGGAATTCTTGTTAGTTTCTCTACATTAAAAATTGGAAAGAAGGGGCCGGAGAGATGTTTCAGCACTTAAGAGCACTGGCTGCTCTGGGGCTGGAGAGACGGCCTAGCAGTTAAGAGCACCGTCTGCTTTTGCAGAGGACCTGGGTTCAATTCCCAGCACCCACATGGCGGGTGAGAACTGTCTTTATCTCCAGTTCCATGGGAATCCGACACCCTCTTCTGACCTCTGCGGCATTGCACAGACCTGCATGCAGACAGTACATTCATACACATAAAAATAAATGAAATTAAAAAAAAAAAAAAACAACTGACTGCTCTTGTAGAAGATCTGCGTAGGAAAAAGAAAAAAAAAAAAAAAGGATGGGCATACCAGTGCATGCCCAGCACCCAGGAGGCAAAGGCAGGCCAGCAGGGACTACAGGGAGACCCTGTCTCAAAAAGACCAAAAAAAAACAAAAACAAAAAAACAACAAAAAAGAGAAAGCCCACATGACAGCTAACAACCTCTGAATCTCCAGTTCCAGGGGCTCTGACACTCTCCTCTGGTCTCTCCAGGCACCAGGCACACAAGTGGTGCACGCACATATACACATTCAGGCAGAAAACTCAGATGTTAAAAATAAATCTTAGGGCTGGAGAGATGGCCTAGTGGTTAGGAGCGCTGACCGCTCTTACAGAGGATCCAGGTTCGATCCCCAGCACCCACATGGCGGCCAAGAACCGTCTGAAACTCCAATTCCAGGAGAACTCCAGTTCCAGGGGGAATCCAACACCCTCCTCTGACCTCTGTGGCATTGCTCGACACGGGTGCACACACCTGCATGCAGACAGTACATTCATACACATACAGAAATAAAAAAAATTTTTTTAAATTAAAAAAATAAATCTTAAAATATGAGAAGATATTTTAAAAATTATTGAGCATTTGTACATTTCATACAATGGTTCCTAATCAAATTTAGCTCCCCTTGTGCCCCACCCCCCATCAGAACTCATGCATTACATTGTCCAAGTTAAATCCTATCCAGTCAAGCTTTTGAACCCAAGTAAGGAAAAGTATGCCTTACTTGAGAAGAAATTTTTAAAAATTTAAATAAGGTAATACCATTAACATTTTTTATGATATAGAATTTGCAAAAAAATATTTCTTCATGAGGTAAAGGATGCTAGACATTTTCTTCTATAAATTTCAAAGAGGTTTTAACTCTTGTCTAAGAATATTTAATTTACTAGTGGTAAGATTGAATTTACATTTTCTGAAAACAAATTAAGTGGAATTTGCAGTATTATCTAGTCCATATTTAAAAATTTTTTTTTAATTAATTTTATTTCTGTATGTGTATGAATATACTGTCTGCATGCAAGTTTGTACACCCGTGTCGTGCAATGCCGCGGAGGTCAGAAGAGGGTGTCGGATTCCCCTGGAACTGGAGTTCTCTTGGAATTGGAGTTTCAGATGGTTCTCGGCCGCCATGTGGGTGCTGGGGATTGAACCCGGGTCCTCTGTAAGAGCGGTCGGCGCTCTTAACTGCTAGGCCATCTCTCCAGCCCCTCTAGTCCATATTTTAAAAGTGATAAAGTAGCTGTCTTTCATACTGAGAAAATATTTAAAAAGTCTTACAGATTAATTCAGGTTCATCAGTATACTACAATTTGAGTTTAACTTACTAGTGACAGCTTCATGGCAGAGACATAATACTGACTTGCACATGTATGACTTTAAAACATGTTCATCTTTGATACATGATAATGAATCACTCTGCTTCTATCCTGAAATATTTTATCTTTTATGAAGTCCAGTAAAGTTTTTCAAGTAAGTAATGAAATATCTTGTTAGTGGGGCATGACTATTAGAATCTCACAGGAAGTCTCCAATCAATTCTTGACTAGAAATGGTTTAGCGATCACTTTTGCCAGAATACACTCTCTGAAATATTTTTTCTCAAGGTAACATTTGGCTTAGAACTCAGTTGTTTAATAAATATATAGTAAGCACTGCATGTAATATGCTAGTTAAAATAACTACAGAAAAACTACTTTTTTTCTCAAGCTGTAATTCTTTAACCTGTATACTTTTGTTAGTGTGAAATTTAGAATTCAGTCCAATTTATATGCCATTCAGTGAAACAGTTTCCTACTCAGTAAAGTGGATTCTTAATTTGATTTATCCATGTTATAAAATTAATTTTATAGTACAGAACGATTTTTTTAAATTTTACTTTATTTTTGTATGTGCGTGAATGTACTGTGTGCATGTAGGTCTGTGCACCCGCGTTGTGCAATGCCAAGGAGGTCAGAAGAGGGTGTTGGATTCCCCGGGAACTGGAGCTAAAGACGGTTTTCAGCCGCCATGTGGGTGCTGGGGATCGAACCCGGGTCCTCTGCAATAGCAGTCGGCGTTCTTAACCGCTAGGCCATCTCTCCAGCCCCCAAGATTATTAAATTAATATTGAAGAGTAGTATAAGCAAAGTCTTATGTAATGCTGTAAGCAAGTATTTTTCTGATTTTATACACATATCAGAAATTAACAAGGAATGGACCAGGACCTCTGCTTCTCAGGGGACTTGACAGTAACTGGAAACATTTTAGGTTAGCATACCTTGGGAGGAAGGGGAACTTCTGGTGTCTGTAGGATATAGGCAGAGATGACATTAATTAAACTCCCTACTACACACAGCATAGCACTCACAGCAAAGAATGAACCATGCCAAAATATTAATAGTTCTGAAGTTGAAGCCATATGTACTGTTTTAAACATTGTTCAAATTGTCAAATTCATGCCCCTGTGGTAAATTTTATGTTAAATTTTCAAGAATGACATAGATTTAAACTTCAGGTAAGTTAATATACATTATATTGTTTTATTGTAATATATTAAAACATTTTTACTCAATAATATTTTAGAAGCAGTTTTGTTTATAAGTGCAGTTTTCTTCTCCAAAGCTGTGGCCAGCTCTTCTCCCTTATGTGAGTGCCCTCTACTGGTAACTTACTTGATTTTTAAACAAATAACAATGAAGTCCTATTTGGATACTTTTTACATTTTAACCTATAGTTATAAACTGTGATTATATCAGTTTGTAAATTATCAGCTTTACTTGAAAGACTTAGATGTAATTAATATTTTACACAATTTAAAATAAATTTACTCATCTTGATGTAAAGATTACTGTGTGTGTGTATGTGTCTGTGTCCTACTTAGATCTAACTAGGTAAGTAGGTGATTGTATTTAAGAAAGGAAATGTGGCAATGTAGGAGAACATAGGATGTGGTTCCTTTGGTAACACTGGTTGAGCTTAACTTGTTGGCTGGGAAGACAGCCACTATACGGATTTCTGAATTTCTTGGATGTGCCCCACTATACAGATTTTTTTTTTTTTTTTTGGTCTTTTGAGGATCTCCCTATAGCCCCAGCTGTCCTGGAACTCACTATGTAGACCAGGCTGGCCTTGAACTCATAGAGATCCGCCTGCCTTTGCTTCCCAAGTGCTAGGATTAAAGGTGTGCGCCACCACACCTGGACACTAAACAGATTTTTAAAGCCTTACTAGCATCAAGGGATGCTAGGAAGAGCCTATTTAAAAATGGCAAATTGTGGAGGTTCCCATTTTGTAGATGAGAAGTATTTATTTAGATCTGAATTAAAAACTTTACTGGATTTGTATTCTGTTTTGGAATTTTCTGACTGTAAGGCTTAAAAACCAGATAGAAGTTGATAACAGAACTTAGTGAAAAGGAAACCATTTTTATGATTTGGCACGTCCTAATATTCCGTTTTGTTTTTGTTTTTGTTTTTCCTTTATTTGTTTATTTTTTTAAGGGATTCTACAATATGAGAGCACAGTTGTTTTCAGATCACAATGACATTGCTCAGTTTGCCATACAATTAGGTAATTGGCGTTAGCATCCACAGATGAGGGATACCATTCTTCGTTTGTTTTTCTGGGACTGTGTTACTTCACTCAGCATGATTTCTTCTAGGTCCAACCATTTACCTGCAAAGTTCATGATGTCATCTTTCTTTACCGCTGCGTAGAACTCCATTGTGTAGATGAACCACCTTTTCTGTATCCACTCGTCAGTTGAGGGGTACTTGGGTTGGTTCCAGCTCCTTGCTATTGTGAAGAGAGCTGCAGTAAACATGGCTGTGCATGTATCTCTGTGGTAAGATGAGTCTTGTGGGTACATACCCAGGAGTGGTATGGCTGGGTCAGGTGGCAAGTTCATTCCAAGTCTTCCAAGGGTTCTCTACACTGCTTTCCATAGTGGCTGTACCAGTTTACATTCCCACCAGCAGTGGATGAGTGTTCCCCTAATGTTCTGGTTTTAACAATACAATGAATTCCTTAATTCAGAAAATGTTATTCAATGCCCACTTTGTCTCATGTAGTTTCCTGGCGATTCGGAAACACATTGAAGAGCAAACAGGCCTGATCCTGCCTTCATGATGATTATTTGTCTTAGATATATTTTGAAGAACAGTGTTTTAAGTTAAGTGATAAAAGACTTTATACCCTGAAAGTATTAAATTTCTTAACTGTGGAATTAAGTTCCCTTAACTGGGAACATAGCTCATTGGTAGAACATGTGTTTAATATTCATGAAGCCCTATGATCAATTCGCTGGACTGCAAAAAAAAAAAAATCATACCTTTAATATTTCATAATGCCCTGGTTTTGGAATAGTTATATTATTGTGATCTTAATATAAGAAAGTTAGTAGAAATGAGTAGTGATAAATAAAATACTTGAGAATTAAGAATGCACATAGCAGTTAGCAACTACCTTATAATTTTTTAATTTAAATTTCAAACAAATAAAAATATAGTAAAAAAAGGTACAGTGACTATGTTGCCTTTAAGCTAGATTCCTTATGTTGTGCCATAATTGCTTTTGAAGATCTTTTTAATATCTCCATGTGTGTTTGTACACACATATTTGACTGCATATATACTTGAGAATGCTATACATGTCATGACCTTTTACCCCTAAACTTCTGAGGTAGAAATGTGCATCCTGCTCACTGTCTCTTCAGTAAAGTATAATCCTGCTCAGTGTGTTTACATTTTGTTGAAGGCTACTTTTGCATTACAGAGCCAGAACTGAGTAATTGAAACAGAAACACAAATGCTCAAGTATTTGTTGTCTGGCCCTTTAAATACAGTTTGCCAGGGCTGTTTTTATATATATAAATGAATATATATAATTATATTATATATAAATTATTATGAATAATATATAAAGATATATATAATATGATATAAAGCATTATATTATATTAATGATAAATATATATAATTTATAGTACTATATGATAGATAAGATTTATTAAATATATATAAGAAAACACAATGAAGAAACTGAGGAAATTCACTGATAAAATACTTACATATAATCTGTATACATACTTTATTTGCTCTTAACAGTGTCCTTATAACCATTTTTTTTTTCCTGATCCAGGATGAACATTTAGTTGTCATGTCTCAAAGCTTCTTTCAAGGAATTAAGGCCAATTATTATGTAGACTGCCCTAGGTTCAGTTTGTTTACTAAAGAATAGTCTCAGGTTAAACAGTCTGGGCAGGAAAGGCACATAGATGGTCTTCACTGCACATGTTAGGACTCGATACTGGTCGTTTGTCCTATTATGAACATTATGTAATTTTTTTTGTTGTTAAAGTGATAGCTATCGGGTTTCTGTATATAAAATTATCTTTAATTTCTGTAAAACTAATAAAAGACTATGAAGAGAAGTTGGAGTAATAGCTCAGTGAGTAAACTGCTGCACAGCCATGAGGACCTGAAGCCTGGTGTGCAGCTACACAGCTTTAATCCCAGCACTCAAGGGGCAGAGGCAGGAGGATCTCTGTGAGATTGAGGCCAGCTGGGGCTACAGGGAGACCCTGTCTCAAACAAAACACAAAACAAAACAAAACAAAACAAAACAAGGACCTGAGTTTGGATTCCCCAGCACTCACATAAAATCCAGCTGTGGTACGTGTCTAACCCCAGAACTGGAGGGTCCTGGGGCTTGCTTGCTTGCCAGACTACCTGAGACTGAGCTCCAGGCTCACTGAAGGACCCTGTTTCAAAAAAAAGGAGGGGGGGGATAATTGAGGAAGATACTCTATCTTTGACCTTTATATGTGTGTGCACAGGTGAGCATGCCTCCTGCATCCTCATATACTCATACAGAGGAATAAAGACTATGGGAAAGTACATTGAGACTATAAGTAACCTGATATCCAGCATATTTGCACCCAGTAGCATTTTGTACATTTTGTATCAAGTGATAATTCTTGCCTGAATAGATTATTGCGATAGTGGTTAAAAATGGCAATCTTCTACCTCTTTCATTACTTCTAAATTAATTTACCTCTGCTGTAAATAAGGGATAAAGGCTTCTCTTCTTCACTGCCCTTATTTGTTAGGTTTGTTTTATCTGTACCAGCACAGACTTATGAACTTGGGACATATAATTGTTGATCTTGGTGCTCAGATTAATCTTTGTTCTAGCCAGGAATCCTTTTCAGGCTGGCCTCTATGTGCCCACTAGTTTCTCAGCTCTTCCTTAAGTCCAAGCCCAGTGTGTTGTAGGTTCACCTGTTTTTTGTCTGGCCACACCTTAGAGTTAGCCATCTGTTAAAGAAGTCTCGGTTCCTTTAGGTAAAAAAATCTATGTAGAAATAAGACTTGGAAGTGTGTTTATTGCTTCTGATATGTCACTGGACTCTTTTCAACACAGAGAGCTAGGAAGCACATGTTAAAAAATTAAAACCACGGGGGCTGGAGAGATGGCCCAGCGGTTAGGAGTGCCGACCGCTCTTACAGAGAATCCGGGTTCAATCCCCAGCACCCACATGGCGGCCGAGAACCGTCTGAAACTCCAATTCCAGGAGAACTCCAGTTCCAGGGGAATCCGACACCCTCTTCTGACCTCCGAGGCATTGCACCACACGGGTGCGCAGACCTGCATGCAGACAGGACATTCATACACATAGAGAAATAAATAAAAAATTGAAAAAATTAAAACCACTAGTTCATTTTTCTTCACTTTCCTCTGTATTTTCTTTATCACACAGTGAGAACCTTGGTTCTAAAGTGTATAAATTTAATGCTAAACCATACATAAACATGAAGTAAAAATGATAATATCAATCTTCAATCTTGATTTTTCCAGTATTGTTTAGTGGCATAGACTGAGTGAATTAACATTAGGTATTGATTCTTTACCTATGGAACTAAAATTAAAGATCCCCCCCCCTTGAAAACTGCCATCCATTCCCATTTTCATATCCTTAAAACATTAAAGAAACCATTTAGGAAAAGACTGAACTATCTAAATGTACAAAGATTTCAGTATCTTGTGAAATTTTTTTATTACTTTTTTTGTTTTGTTTTGTTTTTTTTTGGTCTTTTTGAGACAGGGTCTCCCTGTAGCTCCCTCCAGCTGGCCTGGAACTCACTCTGTAGACCAGGCTGGCCTTGAACTCACAGAGATCCGCCTGCCTCTGCCTCCTGAGTGCTAGGATTAAAGGTGTGTGCCACCACACCTGGCTTAAGACGATTCTTAGCTGCCAGGTGGGTGCTGGGAATCAAACCCCGGTCCTCTGTAAGAGCAGTTGGCGCTCTTAACCGCTGAGCCATCTCTCCAGCCCCTATTTATTATTTTATGTGTATGAATATGCATATTCATTATATACAGGTAGGTGCCCCTATGTCATGCAATGCCTGTGGAGGTCAGAAGAAGGCATCGAATTTGTTACCCACCATGTGGGACTTGAATCTGGGTCCTCTGCAAGAGTAGCCAGTGCTCCTAACTTCTTTTTTTTTTTTTTTTTTTTTTTTTTTTTTTTTTAGACATTTATTTTTCTCATTCTATGAGCAAAAAGCAATTTAATAGATGTAGGGTTTATTTTGGATCACCGTGTGAAGATGCAGCCCATCCTGGTGAGGAAGGTCAGCAGGAGCACACTTCGGGTTGGGAACAGAAAGAGAGGAAGAGGAGACATCCTACTTTCTCCTTTCCACTTATTTTCTTCCTATTTTATTTTTTATTTTTATTTATTTATTTATTTATTTATTTATTTATTTATTTATTTTTGAGACAAGGCCTCCCCGCAGCCCCAGATGTCCTGGAACTCACTTTATACACCAGGCTGGCCTTGAACACACAGACATCTTCCTGCCTCTGCCTCCAAAGTGCTGGGATCAAAGGTGTGTCCACCACACCCAGCTTAAAGATGGTTCTTAGCCACCACGTGGGTGCTGGGAATCCAACCCCAGTCCTCTGCAAGAGCTCAACGCTCCTAAGTGCTCTTAACTTCTGAGCCATCTCTCTTGCCCTAGATTACAGTATCTTTAACAAAGATATAAGACAAAACCTGGGAGAACTATTTGGTTCATTTAAAGGGGAGCTGGTTTACATATGAATTAGGAAACAGTAAGCATCCAGATAGAAAAAAGTGAGCAAAAAAGAAATATATTACATTAAACAGCCTATGTGCCTAAAAACTCTGAAAAAAACCCCAGCAGATGACATAAACATAAAGATTAGTAGAGGTTGAAACAGAAAGTTATGTCTTATTCTTTACAATTAGTTAAGAGTACTGTAATAATTGCTGGGAAGGATACACAGTGTATCTTCCCAGCAATTATATGTATATAAAGGAATCCTTATTGTAGTGGTAGTTATAATTTTCAAAACATGAAAATGGGGCTCGAGAGATTGCTCAATGGTTAAGAGCATGTAGGGGACCCAGGTTTGGTTCCCAGCATCCACATCAGGCAGGATAGTATTCTGTTGTAAATACACTGTACTTTTGTTTATTTGTTAATCAGTTGATGGGGATTTGGGTTATCTCTTCTAATTAGGAGTTAGTTTGAATAATATTCTTTAGGAATTAGTTGAATAATACTCTGATATGTATTCATGTGCAAACTTATGGGTGATCATCTATTTCAGTATCTCGGATATATAGGTAGATTGGCTGGTCCTATGATAGGTCTTTGTTTAACTTTTTGAGGAACTGCCAAGTTATTATACATGGTGACTGTACCATTTTTACATTCCTACTAGCAATTTATGATGGTAGTTGTGCCAGTCTTACCAGTTAAGTATTTTTTTAGATTTGTTCAGTCTTCTCCAACCTGCCTTTGCTTTCTTAGTACAGTTCTATTGCTTCTTATGAACATTTCCTTATTTTTGCAGTTCCATCCCTTCTCTCTCCGACCCTTTCTTTCTTGCTTCCTTCTGTTTTAACAGTTGTAGAAAAAAAGTATGTGCCAGAGTTTTTTGCGTGGAGAATTTTAATATGGAGGAATGGTTAATTAGGTATTAGAAGACTGAAAAGCAAAAAGACAATATTGAGATAATACAGACACATCAGGAATACAGTGAAGATCTGGGGGAATATTAGAACTAAAAGCTCAGAGGATGGGCCGGATGGTACAGGGGCTTAGCTTGCTTCACACAGCTATTGGTACCTAAGAGTTGGAATACTGAGACAGTATCTGGGAGAGGCCTTCCCCTCTCCCCCCAAAAAACCTTGCCCATTCTATAATTTGTTATAGTGCCCACAGTTAGGATGGTGCATCTGATTGTCCCTTCCTCCTTAACATGTTGGTGACTATGGATATATGGTGAACTTCATTGTTGAAGTGCGCAGTGTACAAGACTCTGTGAGCTGGATTTTGTTTGATGACCCTGTTTTGCTTACTGGTACTTACCTTTACTCCCATTACACTAAGTATTGAACTCTTTCAATCCTTGTACTCAGCATGGTGTTTAATGTTTTTCCATATTTTCTTTGCTGCTTTTGAGAGTTACCTCCCCTTTCTTGTCTTTATATGGGCAAAGTTGAGCTGTCGGATGTTACTGTTTCTTATCCTTTGTTCTGTGTAGGGCATTAACATCTATTTCCATTTACTTTGTTTACATTCATTTCTTTTCCACTGGATCTGCTTCCTTCATACACAGGTTGAGCTGCGGATAATGGAACATGAAGGCAGGAGGATTGCGAGTTTGAGGCCAGTCTGGGCTCCATAGTGATACTGTGTCTCAGAAAATAAAACCAAAGAGAAGCCGGGTGTGGTGGCGCACGCCTTTAATCCTAGCACTTGGGAGGCAGAGGCAGGTGGATCTTTGTGAGTTCAAGGCCAGCCTGGTCTACAGAGTGAGTTCCAGGACAGCTGGGGCTACAGGGAGACCCTGTCTCAAAAAAAGACCAAAAAAAAAACCCAAAGAGAAACTATGCATTTCAGATACCTTTTTCCTGAAATGTCTGGAACCAAAAATGTTTCAGATTTCAAAGTTTTTAGGATTTTGGAATGTTTGTGTGTATTTTACTGATTGACCATCCCTTATCCAAAAACCTGAATGTTTTAGATTTCAGAGCATTTCTGGTTTCAGATTAAATATGCACAACCTGTAATGCTTAACACAAAATGTGACATTGAGTTTACAGTAAATATTCCTGGGATACAACAGAGAGAGGTAGGTAGGAATGAATTATAAACCTGTTTACACATTCTACATTCTTTTACCCTACCCCGACCCCAGTTCACTAGTTGTCATTTCCTGTTGTTAGCATGCCAACACCATTGTGCATTTTCTAGTTGGCTTTGAAAACTTCACAACCTTAATAACTAACACTGGAGCACATCTTTCTATAATGATTCAAATAGTCTTTTAGAAGAGTAATAAAGTACTTGATCACTTACAGAATGAAAATTCATATTTTCTCTTATGGGTATTATTAATCAGGGAAAAGTACTTGTAATACATGTTTAACAAGCTTGTAAAGCTGGGAGTGATGGCACATGCCATTAATCCCAGAGGCAGGTGGATCTCTGTGAGGTTGAGGCCTACCTGGTCTACATAGTGAGTTCCAGGATAGCTGGAGCTACTGGGAAACCCTGTCTCCAAAATAATAAAGGAGGAAGAAAAAAAAATTGTAGAAGCAAATCCCCAAATAATACATGAACTGACATTTTTCAGTAATGCTGTTCTTATGACAAAGGCATCTGATAGAATTAATAGCTTGGAGGTGGAAAATAAATGAGATAATACCTGTAATGTGCTTATCACAGTGTCTGATGTGTAAAGAAGGGTTCAGTATATGTTGACTGCTGTGGTCACTAATAGTAATAGCAGTATGAATCCTTTCTGTCCAAGTTTTATCAGTTCCGTTTTTTTTGTTTGTTTGTTTACTATTTCGAGCTTCCCAAGTCTAAGTTGAAAAACCAAAAACCAAGTTGAGTATACTAAAAGATGACAGTGCTAAATCTAATTTAGTTATTGTAATAGAAAATTACAAACTGTACTGTTAATTTTGTCTTAAGTGATTTATCCTCTCCTCTCTATTTTTTTTTTTTTCTTTTCGAGACAGGGTCTCTCCCTGTAGCCTCAGCTGTCCTGTAGAACTCGCTCTGTAGACCAGGCTGGCCTTGAACTCACAAAGATCCACTTGCCTCTGCCTCCCAAGTGCTAGGATTAAAGTCATGTGCCACCACGCCCGTTCTCTCTAATTCCTCATAATTGTTAGATAAATTTTTGCTCATCTAGGTATTAAAGGCAGGTAACTACTTTTGAAAGAAATAACACAAGTCAACATAAAAAGATACAAAGGCACAATTGAGGACAATAAATATGAAGTTCCAAAAACTAACATTATTCCTCAAACTGATAGTAAAACCATAAGAATTTTATCTTATTAAAGCAGTAGATATTTTTTAAAAGAATAAAAATACAGAATCAAAGTCATTCAAAGCTGGGTGTGGTGGCACTAGCCTTTAATCCCAGCACCTGGGAGGCGGAGGCAGGTGGATCTCTGTGAGATTGAGGCCAGCCTGAACTACATAGCAAGTTCCAGGCCAGCTGGGGCTACAGAAGAGCCTGTCTTAAACAAAGAAATAAGAAAAAGAAAAAGAAAAAACAAAAACGGTTCTCTGCTACCTTGAGAAAACAAGTCCCAAGAGTAGCAGTAACAGTGGAGTCACCTGCCAGGAAGCAGGTGTTGCCTTGGACATGAGAGTTCCCTGGACCAGGGCTGTCTGCTTGTATACCTGCATGGAAACTGTGGACAACTAAGGGCACAGTGGAAGTGGTGGGTACTTGAATTTATGGTATTTTTGAAAGGACACAATGGTGTAAGATTGTGAGTTATTAAGTGTCTACATAGATTTTCTTTGTAAGACATTTGAGGATGCCATGTTAAATGCATATTGTAACTACCTTTTCATATATTTCTTATTTTTATTTTTTGTGTATGAACGTATTCCTGGATGTATGTATATATATATATATATATGGGTACCCCTGTCCTGCAGTGCTCATGGAGGTCAGAAGAGGGCATTGGAGCTCCTGGAACTGGAGTTAATGGATGGTTATTAGCCACCATATAGGTGCTGGGAATGGAACCTAGGTCCTCTGCTAAAGCGGCCAGTACTTTTAACTGCTGAGCAATCTTTTGTACCCAGTAACTATTTTTTTAAGTAAAGTATTTCTTTAAAATCACTCATTGTACATGGCATTATTCTGGCACAGGCTATGAACATTAGTATTGCTCTAAATACTCTTTAATTGCTTTCCAAAAAGAATGTGGCTTATTTTATCACCATAAGTGTCTCAATTCTGCCTATTTCTTGCTGACTGACAGAGTACATTTTATTAACTTATTTCACAAGTTAAAAAAAAAAGATACTTTGGCTGGGAGTGAGGGTATATGGCATAACTTCCCTTTATTTATCCATCCATCCATCCATCCATCCATTTATTTATTGGTCTTTTTGAGACAGGGTCTCCCTGTAGCCTCAGCTGGCCTGGAACTCACTCAGTAGACCAGGGTGGCCTGGAACTCACAGAGATCCGCCTGCCTCTGCCTTCCAAGTGTTAGGATTAAAGGTGTGCACTACCAGCCCGGCCCTTCATTTATTCTTTTATTATGCAGAGTGATTTTGACCCTTATTAGTTTCCTGAGGATATTAGTAACTTAATTTATTACTTAGTATACCTTCCTGGAAAGACAGGAAATAACACCTATTTAAAATGTAAATTTTAATGTAATGTAATATAATGTAATGTAAAATGTAATATTCATTTTTCTTTAATTTTTTTTTAAATTTATTTTTGTATGTGTATGAATGTACTGTCTGCATGCAGGTTTGTGCACCTGTGTCGTGCAATGCCGCGGAGGTCAGAAGAGGGTCTCGGATTCCCCTGGAACTGGAGTTCTCCTGGAATTAGAGTTACAGACGGTTCTTAGCCGCCATGTGGGTGCTGGAGATCGAACCCGGGTCCTCTGCAAGAGCAGTTGGTGCTCTTAACTGCTAGGCCATCTCTCCAGCCCTCTTTTTCTTTTTGTTCCATCATTAAGTATTTTCTATTGTAGAATCTATTTTTAAATTGGACATTGGTAGCACATGCTTTGACAATATGATGATTACTTTTAAGTAAGGGAATAAGTATCATATTTTTAAAAATACTTCATATTTTTCTGGCTTACCATAGGAGTTGGTGGGTTTTCCTGTATGGATCCTTGTCACATCATCTCTGGGGGACTCTGTTCAGGTTGTTTCAGAGTCACTCAAACATGCAGAAGGTAGTCCTGGCTCTTGGGCTGTACACATCAGCGGGCAGGATGGATCTCGGCTTTCAGGGAAGTGTACTGAGCTTTTCATTGGACTTTGGGAAGATGCCACGTTGATGGAGAGTTTTGTTTTTTCCATACTTCCATGTCTGTCTTTTCTTGTGGACAACCTTGAAATTGAAACAAATTGTTTTGGGGCTGTAGAGATGGCTCAGTGGTTAAGAGCATTGAGTGCTCTTGCAGAGGACCCAGGTTCGATTCCCAGCACCTATATGGCGGCTAAGAACCATCTTTAAGCTGGGTGTGGTGGCACATGCCTTTGATCCCAGCTCTCAGGAAGCAGAGGGGGGCGGATCTCTGTGAGTTCAAGGCTAGCCAGGTCTATGAGTTCAAAGCCAGGCCAGGTCTATGGGGCTAGTTCAGGCCAGCTGGGGCTTCAGGGAGACCCTGTCTCAAAAACATAAAAAAAAAACAAAACTCAAATTATTTTAAAATTAATGTGTGTATGTACGTGTGTGGTAACATGCATGCCATGGTGTGTTTGTGTGTGTGTGTGTGTGTGTGTGTGTGTGTGTGTGTGTGTGTGTGTGAAGGTTGAATGATAGAATTGTGGGAATTCTCATCATCCACTGTGTGGCACATGGGGACAGAGCTCAGGTCCTCAGGTTTGTCATCCAAGGCTTTGTGTGCTGCGCCGTCTCGCCAGCCCTAGATGTCATTTTATTGTGCTTGGTTTTTGCTTTCCTTTCAAACCTGTCAGTTCTTTCTAGATCACACTTTGTTCTTTAGCACTTTTGATCCTTAGTTTTTATGAAGTTGCTCTGTATTTTATGTAACTTAGTAGTTGTGCTTCTAAGGACCTTATTTGACAAGGGGGCCAAGAACCACAATGGAGAAAAGACAGCATCTTCAGCAAGTGGTGTTGGCAAAACTGGATCACCACTTGTAGAAGAATGAAATTAAACCCCTACCTCTCCCCCTGTACAAAAGTCAAC
Organism: Rhizomys pruinosus; assembly: GCA_009823505.1. NCBI lineage: Eukaryota > Metazoa > Chordata > Mammalia > Rodentia > Spalacidae > Rhizomys > Rhizomys pruinosus. The sequence continues at coordinate 466,112 of VZQC01013997.1, read as the reverse complement.
TCCAGATGGATTAAAGACCTCAACGTGAAACCCCAAACTCTGAAGGTGATAGAAGAAAAAGTTGGCAGCAGACTACAAGACATAGGCATAGGAAAAGACTTCCTAAATCAGACAGCAGCTGCACAAGAATTAAGGTCGACAATTGACAAATGGGACCTCATCAAACTCAAAAGCTTCTGTACATCAAAAGAAACAATCAAGGAAGTGAAGAGAAATCCCAGAGTGGGAGGAAACCTTCACTGCAGATACATCTGACAAAGCATTGATTTCCAGAATATATAAACTACTCAAAAAACAAAGAAAAAAGAAAACAAATGACCCGCTCAATAGATGGAGCAAAGAACTGAACAGAGACTTCACAAGTGAGGAATTAGAGATGTCTGAGAAACACCTCAAGAACTGCTCAACATCACTAATCATTAAGGAAATGCAAATGAAAACCACTTTAAGATATCATCTTACTCCAATAAGACTGGCTAGGATCAAGAAAACAAATGATACCAAGTGCTGGAGAGGTTGTGGGGAAAGGGGAACACTCATCCACTGCTGGTGGGAATGTAAACTCGTACAGCCACTATGGAAAGCAGTGTGGAGAACCCTTGGAAGACTTGGAATGAACTTTCCATAATACACTATTTAACAATAGCTGTCCTAATGGTGCTAATGGTGTCTCAGGGTTTGATTTGCTTTCCCTGGTGACTGAGGTTCTCTTCTTGTGCTTTTTGGCCATTTGTCTGTCTTTGAAGGAATACCTAAAGTGTTTTGCCCAGTTTGAATGGGGTCATCTGTCTGTCTATTGCTGAGTTATATGTACACCTTTTAAAAAGATGCACTGAAATAATCCAGACTGTGTTTCTACCTTCTCAGGATTCCTACAGGAAACAAGTAGTAATTGATGGAGAAACCTGTCTCTTGGATATTCTCGACACAGCAGGTCAAGAGGAGTACAGTGCAATGAGGGACCAGTACATGAGGACTGGGGAGGGCTTTCTTTGTGTATTTGCCATAAATAATACTAAATCATTTGAAGATATTCACCATTATAGGTGGGTTTAAGTTGAATATGATTTAGCATTGAGAAGTACTTACAGCTTTCATTTATTCTTTGCTAAGTGTTGTGCCTGTATTTAAAATTTAAATTTTAAAATATTTTTGGTAAGTAGTCTTCCCATTTTACAATGAAAGTCTTAGAACTTTAGCAGTTGTGTGACTTGTTCCAGATTGCATAAATAGTAGTAGTGCTGCTATTGAAACTGAGGTCTGCTAGGCTTCAGAACCATTTGTATTCTGCCTGTCCTACACTAGAGAAACAAGACTGTTAGATACAGGACAAGACATCTTTTTAGATATATTATAAAAATATAAACCAGAAACAAAAATATGAAAAGATGATTTGAGATGGTGATATTTAAATGGTATTAAAATAATCACGTATTATAGAATTTTTTGGATTGGATAAGTAGTGGCCTTATTGGTTTTTTTTTTTGGGGGGGGGCTTATTTTTAAATTTTTATTTTATGCGTATGAGTGTATTACCTGTATGTATATAAATGTACCCATGCAGTGCCCACAGGGGCCAGAAGAGGGCATTGGAGCCCCTGGAACTAGCATTACAGATGGTCGTAGCTGCCATGTAGGTGCTGAGAATTGAACCTGAGTCCGCTGCAAGAGCAGCCAATGCACTTAACCTCTGAGCCATCTCTCAAGCCCCCAAGAAATGGTCTATATATGTATCTATATAGATAAATATATCTTTGGTGTCATAAGATTGAAGAATTAGAGGAATTACAGATTTTTAAGAATCTGGCAAATCTACCTAAGGCTACTTAGTCATCATATTGAACACATTTCATATTTTGTTTCCTTAGGGTTTATAGTTTTCTATTTATTCTTCTCACTGGCTCTGTCATGTAACAGTGAATTAGCCTGGTCAAGTAAGGCAGCATTTTTTTAAGAATACTTATAGCATGTTTACTCTGTAGTCTAGTAATAGGGGGAAAGAACTTTTGTTATATATGATAGCTGTATTTTTTGTATAGTAGTATATAGGTGAAATTTGTTAACATAGAGCAAGTGCTTATTCTATTGTACTTCCAAGCAATATCTTTGAAACACACAGATTGTAAAGAAATATAATTTTATCCCAAATTTAGAATTTATTTACATGCTGTATTGATAGTTAACAATATGTAAGGACATTTAGCAGAATACAAAGCATAGTTTCTTTAGTGTTACTCATTTAAAAATCAGTCTTTCCAGTTATTCTCTTAGAAAGTGCAGTACCCCCCCCTTTCCCCTCACAGCCCCTTTGCTGTGCTTATGTTTTTTGATGTTTTGATTGAGCTCATCTTAGTGAAAATACTAAATGGGAAATTCCAGAAGTAAATTGTTCCTAAGTATTAAATTGCTTTTATTACAGATTGTTACAATTTTGGTTTTATTACTCTCATTATACCTAATTTATAAATTAAATGTATCATTGATATGTATAGATGGGAGAAAGCAGTGTGTGTAGAGTTTGGTACTATCCCCAGTTTTAAGCATCCATTGGAGTTCTCAGAGAATTTGTCTGCACATGGCGGGAATTGGTCCTCTGAAACGTGAAAGCTATGTTAATACTGTTATTTATTTATTTATTTTTTTATTTTAGAAAGGGTCTCACTGTGTATCCCCAGCTGGCCTGGAACTGACTATATAGACCAGGTTGGCCTCAAACTCACAAGGGATCTGTCTGCCTTTTTCTCCCATGTGCTGGGATTAAAGGTGTATGCCATCACATGGCCGGGTAAAATTATTTTTAATTGTATATGTACACATTTAACTATATGTATGCATATACTTAAGTGTTTCTAAGGTAATTGAGAATTTAGACTTTTTGTTTAAAATTTTTCATTCTATTCTGTTGTGTACTTGAATGTGAATTTTTCATTCTATTCTGTTATGTACTCGAATGTACAACCTTTCTGTTGTAGTTTAGATTATGTAGGTATTTGATCTTTTAAGAGATAGGTAAGATTTCTGTCTTAGAGAAAAGAATTACTAAAGTAGAAGCAAGGAAAATTTGGCATGGTAGAAACCAGGAATTTTATGAAAAACTCACTCAACAAAATGTTTTAAGGCAAAAGTTGAGGGTGATTTTCGAAGGATTTTTGTGTTACTGAAGCTTCTGTTACAATTTTGTTTCTTCCCCAGAGAACAAATTAAAAGAGTAAAAGACTCTGAAGATGTACCTATGGTCCTAGTAGGAAATAAATGTGATTTGCCTTCTAGAACAGTAGACACAAAACAGGCTCAGGACTTAGCAAGAAGTTACGGAATTCCTTTTATTGAAACTTCAGCAAAGACAAGACAGGTAAGTAAAATTAGAATAAATGGAAATCTGTTTTCTGCAAAATATTTTAATCAGTAATCTTGATTTTTCTAATGGCATAATTTTGGGGGTCTATGCACTAGTCTTACTGCAGTTACCTGTTAAATCATTTAACTGATTGGTCACTTTCTCCATTATCCCAGAACATTGTTTATTTGGTAAATATCCTCCTTTCTCAAGTGAACAGTGCTTTTCTAGGGTCTGGGATACTACTTTTGGCTTTGGTTTTTCTTTTGTTGGGTGACATTGGGGATTGAAACAGGGTCCCCTCTGTCCTGGGCTAGGCTTGAACTCTTGTACCTTACTCAGGCTGACTGTACCATGCCTGATTTGTTTTCTTTTCACAATGAAAAGTTTTCTTCAGCCTAGAGTTAATACATCTTATATTTACGGTTTAGAAAAGATGGAACTTTTTTTCCCTACTTTAATCTACTAATGACAAACAGTGGGATAAATTGAGTTTTCTAAATTAAATTCTGTTGTATTTGTAGAATTATACATTGACAGTTTTCTGGGAATGTCCTTATTTTTGGAGGAAGTTGTGATTAAAGTAAGGGAATTTTTGGAAAATATATAGAAACTCTCAGGCTATTCACTTACTGCATTGTGCTGACAAAAATTTATGTCACATTGAACCTGAATTTTGTATCAAAATCATCTTCATTTAAAAAATAACTCTAGTTGATAATTATATAATGTGTTTATATGCAGTAACAATTTATAACACAGGAAAAAGAATCCTGAAAAGGATTACATAAAGATATTATGAAGTACAGCTTTCTTATACTAAGAAATTAAATTAGTTTATACTTCATAAATGTTTGGGGCTTTTCCGGATATAAGCACACAGAGTCTCCCAAAATGATTTTATGAAGTTTAACTTCTGTAATGATGAGTTAAAAAAAATAAGGAACAACTTATCTTACAGTTCTAAATGGGTAAAAAACAGGCATTCTAGAAGTTTTACTGAATTTTGTAAAGGGGGTAAAATACACATCATTTCACTTTGCTTTAGAGGAACTAAGATTTTATTCCAGTCCACTCCCAGGTTCCAAAGACAGATTTGGCTTCTATCTTCCATTTCTTGGTCTTCACTGACCAGTCTCCTTGAATGTCCTCAGGGAGAAACTTCTCAGAAAACATGATTAATAATGTCTGTAACTTTTCCTCCTAATATTTTCTTATGAAAAATTTCAAATATAAAATGTAAAGAATTTTATTGAAAACATTTGCAAACCTAGATTTCACCATTAATATTTTACTATTCATGCATTATTTACAATTTATAAAGTTCCTTTTCATATTAGAGAATATTTTAGTTGTCATTTCACAAAGAAAAGGAAAATCATGAAACTGGGTTCCACTTTACTTTAAAATACACACGGGTCAGCTGAGCTTATTAACAATCAAAATCCAGACGTGACTTCGGTGGTTTGGTTGGAACCTGGGACTGTGCGCCTCCCTCCAGCTTCTAGGAAGTGCTGCTGAGATAGTTGCTACACTTGACTAGAAGGCAGCAGAGGACTCAAAGGTCTCCTGCTCATCTCCGTGTTGCTCTCCACCTCTAGTTTGATAAGAGTCTAAAATGGCTGTTTACCTTCTTTGTAGGATTCCTGCCTCAGAAATGCTGATCAGGCTTTGTGTCTTTAACATGCCATGATATTAGTAATTGGTCAGAAAACTACCTGGCTTCCATTTAATAATAGTTTTTTAGGTTAACACTGTGGCCCTTTAAAAAATTTTTTTTGTTCTGTTGTTGTTTTGCCTTGTTTTTACTTTGCTAGTTACTTTGTTGGGATTTTTAATTTTTTGACAAAGCCTTGTAGCTGAGACAAGTCTCCAGCTCACTTTGTAGCAAAGTGAACTGGATCCTCCTGCCTCTGCCTCCCAAATGTTTAGATTACAGGGATGTGCTGCCATGTCCTGCTCACTTGCTATTTTTTTTTAAGGCATATGATACAGAAATAGATGAATTTAAATTGGCCTTGTACATACATGGGCCATCTAACATATATAGGATAAGGGTCATAAGTTTAGCTCTTCTTGTATTTCTATCACTTTATTAATGTCTATGTATTATATCATGCTATATTATAATTAATGTATTTATTTTGGTCTTTTTGAGACAGGATCTCCCTGCAGCCCCAGCTCTCCTGGAACTCTTTATGTAGACCAGGCTGGCCTTGAACTCACAGAGATCCACCTGCCTCTGCCTCCCAGGTGCTGGGATTAAAGGTGTGCACCACCATACCTGGCCCACTAAACTATAATTTAGATATTTAATTTCTCTGATTTCTTTTAAGTAGACTTGTTGCTTTATTTCAAAATTAATTTTCTTTGAAATTTTTATTTATTGAGATTAATTGGATGTTTATAAACATTTAGAAGATTCTAAAGAGCTATTCCAAGTAATTTTAGTGATTACAATATAAAATGTACATTTTAATAAATTTTGCATCTCTGGGTTTTATGAAAATTTAAAGCCCTATCTTTTACAGAGTATTTTGTTACTTATCTTTTATTTGGTTCATTTCTTGTTTGAATAAAACAAGTAAATAAACATACTGTAACTGTTTTATCAGCAAGCTGTTTTGTCCCCTAATTTTTGCTGCTGTGCATGAGTTAAAAAATAACAACAACAAAACACAGAAGAATTCTCTTTAGGCTACAGGAGCTGAACATTTATTCAGAAGTTCTCATAGATATGCATTAGGAACTGGCAAGCTTTTTCTGCAAGGGCCAGATAGTAAAGTGGTATTTTATGAGAGAGAAATAGAAATTTTATTCTAGTGTTTTAAGATTATGGTTGGGGCTGGAGAGATGGCCTAGTGGTTACGGGGCTGACTGCTCTTGCAGAGGACCCGGGTTCGACCCCCAGCACCCACATGGCGGCTGAGAACCGTCTTTAACTCCAGTTCCAGGGGAATCCGACACCCTCTTCTGACCTCCATGGCATTGCACAACACAGGTGCACCAACCTACATGCAGACAGTACACTCATACACATAAAAAATAAAAAAATAAAAAAGATTAGGGTTGCAGAATGTATATTTTTACTAATACAGTTATTTGCTAATTTTGAAACATACTAGCCAGTATATAATGACATATTATATATAAAATAGGGGTGTGTGTGTCTGTTTTGAGATAGGGACTTATAGTGGTAGGCTAGTCTTGAACCCTTGGGCTCAGCCCTCCCCCACCTCACCATTCCTTAGTACCTTGGACTATAGATGTGTACTACTGTGCTTAGCTGCATTTGATGTTGTTTAGTCATTTCAGCCATTACCTGAAAGAATAAAGGAGTTAATTTTTGGTGAGGTCCTATGTTCTTAATGTATCAAGCGTGTTACTTCACATTTATCTGGGTAGTTAGTAATTAACAGATTTTTCTGGTTCCTTTGGATATGGTATGACAGAGTTAGAAAAGGCTATTGAAACTGAAACACTGTCACCATAGGAATTAGCTGTAAGTTGTCCAGAGTGCTAAAAGCAGAAGTCTGGGTGAGCGGGTGTCAGCTAAGGATGACAGAAACAGGGTTCTGAGTGTACGATCCAGCTATTTTGTATTCCAATGGTCTCAATTTGGACAGTGTAAACTTAAATTTTTGTTTCCTAAGTTTTAAACTTAAATAATTTCCAAAGTTAAAGTCACTCAACAATAATTACTTTTCCAGTTTTATGCTGCTAATTTCTAGAAATATGAAATTAGTTGAAAGAAGGCCTCTCTGTTGTTGTTGTTGTTGTTGTTATTTTTGAGACAGGGTCTCCCTTTAGTCCCATCTGTCGTGGAACTTCATATGTAGACCAGGCTGGCCTTGAACTCAGAGAGATCCACCTGCTTCTGCCTCCCAAGTGCTGGGATTAAAAAGGCCTCTCTTTTCTTAAAGCTTATAAAGTTTTTTAAATTTTTTTTTGTATGTGGTATAGAATGTACTGTCCTGCATGCAGGTTTGTGCACCCGTGTTGTGCAAGCGTGGAGGTCCGAGAGGGTCTACGGATTCCCCTGGAACAGGAGTTCTCCGTGGAATTGGAGTTACAGACGGTTCTAGCCAGCCATGTGGGTGCTGGGGACGAACCCGGGTCCTCTGTAAAGCAAGTCAGTGCTCTTAACCGCTAGGCCATCTCTCCAACAGCCCTCAAGCTTATAAAGTTATTTTAAGAAAGCAAAACATTGCTGGGCATAGTGGTACACACCTTTAATTCCAGCACTTGAGAGGCAGAGGCAGGCTGATCTCTGAGTTCAAGGCCAACCTGTTCTACAGAGAGTTCCAGGCTAGCTAGGACTAGAGGGAGACCCATTCTCAAAATGACCCCCCCCACACACACACACAAAAGAGCAAAATATTTTTAACCTCAGGGCTATATCTTGTTTTTTTTTTTTTTTTTTTTTTTTTATGAGATCAGAATTTTAAACTTTTTATGTATAAAATAAGCCGGGCGTGGTGGTGCACGCCTTTAATCCTAGCACTTGAGAGGCAGAGGCAGGCGGATCTTTGTGAGTTCAAGGCCAGCCTGGTCTACAGAGCTCCAGGACAGCTGGGGCTACAGGGAGACCCTGTCTCGAAAAGACCAAAAAATAAAATAAAATAAAGTTATCGAACTGTTCTATGTAATAATATTATTGCATTTATGTAGTACTTTAGATGAGTTATAGTTTGACAAGTTTCTTGAAAATCAGGGCAGTAAGATTGGTATGGACAGTACATCTAGTTTCTCCATTCCCTCCCCACAAAAGGTTGATGTTCTTGCACCTGTATATTAGGGTATTTGATGTGGTATTTCCTTAACAGAATTCTTCAAGAAGTTTTGCAAATTCAGTAGGAACAAGGTACTTGATAAAATGGCTGGGTGTGGGGGCACACACCTTTGATCCCAGCACTCGGGAGGCAGAGGTGCAGAGGCGCAGAGAGGCAGAGAGGCGCAGAGAGGCAGAGGCAATCTCTATGAGTTCAAGGCCAGCCTGGTCTACATAGTGAGCTCCAGGCCAGCTGGGACTAAAGGGAGACCCTGTTTCAAAAAGAAAAAAGCAAACAAACAAAAAAACCACCTTGATAAAATGCAATTTCCTGGTGAGAACAGATCAAGAGTACTAAACTGTTCTCTGTGGGATGCTGTTTCTAACTGTTCTCTGTGGGATGCTGTTTCTGTAGTCTCAACTTTGAGTTGAAAGTATTGTCAGATCTCTTCAGTTAAACATGAATAATATAAAGCCTGGTGTGGTGGTGCACACCTTTAATCCTAGCACTTGGGAGGCAGAGGCAGGCTGATCTTTGTGAGTTCAAGGCCAGCCTGGTCTACAGAGTGAGTTCCATGACAGCTGGAGCTACAGGGAGACCCTGTTTCAAAAATACAGAAAAAAAAAGGAATAATATAATGTATATTTTTGTTTGCTCATAAATATTTTCATTTGTTGTAGAATATACTTGGTGACATCTAAAACTGAGTAAATGTGGCAGTGAGTTATATCCTCAAGGATAAATCCCTTTGTGTCAGTTAAAGGTTTAGCAGTGAGTCTAAGATATTTTTCACGAGCACTTTATCTTTAAAAATTACTACAAATTTTAGAATGGGCAGTCAGTATTGTCTACTATAGTTATATGTAGAATGGGCAGTTAGTATTGTCTACTATAGTTATATGTAGAATGGGCAGTCAGTATTGTCTACTATAGTTATATGTAATTTTCAAAAATAAGAGCCAATGCCAGTGGTAAGGGCAAAGATAAACAGCAGTGTTCTCATGCTTTCTTGCTGACAGTATAACCTTGAAGCATATTTTCAAGAAGTAACTTTAAGTCTGAAAGTATGGTTTATTTACTTTTAATGAATTTAAATTTCACATTCATGAAAATAAGAAATGGGAGAAGTCATTCTGAATAAGCATTTTCTTGGTGTTCAGTGTCATAAGCACTGAAGGCCTAGCACTGAGTTCTTGGTGGTGGGTAGTTGCTCTTCTCAGTTATCAGCTTCCAGTTCTCTCTCTGCATTGCTGGAAACACAAATCACATACTCTGGTATTGGTGATGGGGGTGCTCACACCAAAAAGGCAGACACATCACAGTGATTCTATAAGAACCTTGCAATCATCATTCGCTTCTGCTAAATTAGAGCACCAGTACCCTCTTTCTTCCTTCATAGCATGCTAACTTCTACATTGACATAATTTTTTAAGAAGCAGGAATAAACATTACAAATTTTAAGAAAATATGAGCTTTTCCCTGGTTTGTTTCTCTCTGTGTATATAGATATCCAAATTTATAGATTTTAATTTCTTTCATTGGTTTTCAGATTAAAAGAAAGTAATTTATGAAACTGTTACAGGTCTTGCTTTACATTTTAAATGCTTTAACAAAGTCATCTCAGTGTTTAAAATCATGTATTTTATATTATGAACATTTCTGATACTTTTTAAATGAATAAATGAGCTTTCGCCCTGAGAATGACAAGCAAAACTGTTTAAAATGTACATGTGATACAAGTGGAATTTTATTTAAAATACTAACATTTAATTATTTTTTTAAAAAGTTGGAAAATCTTTCTAGTTAGAACTAGTTAGTTGATTAAATTGATTCCATTAAAATTAGATTTGGGTAGGGGGGTGTAGAGATGGCTCAGTGGTTAAGAGCACTTGCCCTTGCAAAGGACCCAGGTTCAGTTCCCAGCACCCAAGTTTGGAACTGCCAGTAACTCCAGCTCCAGGGGCTCCAACATTCTTGGGGCTTCTTCAGGCACCTGCACACACATGGGTGTGCACATTCACATAAGTAAAAGTAATTCTGAAAAAAACAAGATTTTCTTGGGTTCTGAAATTTTTTATTAGATAAATAGGTATGTATCATGCATATGTTATTACGTTGAGGTGTATATTTTAAATATGTGGTCAACATTACCTAAATGCTTGTTTCTTACTAAGACTTTTTATGAATTTTAAAGAGTAAATTACTGAACTTCACTGAGGCAGCTCTTAATGTGCTCTTGAGATTTGTAAACTTAATGTCCCTAACTGGAAAAGGGAACAAATGACTTGGTATGCAGAAATTAAACCTCATTTTTGGCTTACTGCTCTTAATGCCAAGTGGCTGATTCTCTATGTCCTATTGAATTAAAAACTATAAATCAGTTTTCAGAATGTATTATCTTAGGTCCTGGGTATGTTTTTGTCACATTTGGTTCAGTGGAAATACTGATTTTAGCAATTACAGAAAATTTAAAAGCACTAGTTCCCTAAGTAAGCAATTAATTATTAAAGTGAAACAAAAGAAGCTTAAATTTTAATGCACAGTAAAATACGCCCAGTTTCTTAAGTATTCACATTCATTAAAGTTGAATTTCTACTACATGTAGGTGAAATTTCTGGTAGTTTCTCTTTTAAATGGAAGCTTCTACTTTGAAGAAATTAGCACCACAGTTTTAAGTACTTTCTGCCTTTAAACTATTGCCTAATTTTCTGTTTGGGGAAAGCTGAAAAATTTTCTCTCCATAATGGCAATATTTGATTGTAGTTTCAGCTTTTACCATAGCCTTACACAGAACCCCCTTTAGAGTACTTAAATTAGAGAAGGCACAGAAGCTAGAGAGAGCTGGTTCAGGGGTGAGGAGCACTTGCTGATCTTGCAGAGAACCCAGGTTCAGTTCCCAGCACCCACGTGGTGGCTAATAACCAGCTGTAACTCCAGTTCTAGGGAACTTGACGCCCTCTTCTGGCCTTTGCTGACATTTACACAGATCAGGCTTTAATTCCACAACTAGAAAACTTGAATTATTTATTAGTTGATGAACAGATTCTAATACATATATGTGGGCTTTTCATAATCTCCCAGTTCCTAACTAAAAAAATTAAACTCTTGATTTCAATAGGAAATAAAACCCTTTGAGAACAAACCAGGTTCTGGCCCATATTTTGAACCTGCATCCTTAATTTTATGAAATCTGATGTTTGCTTTAAAAATTTCTCAAAGCTCATAAAATCAAACATCTTACACATGGCTATCCCAATAAATTACTCTTCCAAATGAAACAGACTTTAAAGAAGTTGTGTTTTACAATGCAGAGAGTGGAGGATGCTTTTTATACATTGGTGAGAGAGATCCGACAATACAGATTGAAAAAAATCAGCAAAGAAGAAAAGACTCCTGGCTGTGTGAAAATTAAAAAATGCATTATAATGTAATCTGGTAAGTTTGGCACCTTCATTTTGGCAGAGAGCAGATGTCTTTCAAAGGTAACAAAGTAGCTACCAGTGCACTTAGTAAAGTGTTGAAACATTAGAAACTTGTAATCTGTTACCACAACTAGTACACTGTGTTAATTATAATTGATGCTCTTTTCATGGCAATAGTAGACTAATCTGTATTTGTCATAAGATCTAGCCATTTAATTAGTCTTAAGTAAGCCAAGCATTTGGGAACTGACAACTTAGATATATTTTTAAGGGAAATCAGACTTAAGTTTTGAGGCAAATCAGCAATTTTTGAATAACAAATCTTGTAATAGGATTGAATGGCTCAGAGGTGGGAACCAACCTCTGGTACAGTGTGCTGTTCTGTTCACACTGCCAGAATGGTGACTGTTCTGTTCTTGAGCTTAGTGCTACCACCAGCACTGTTCCACCTACAAGAGAACCTGAGAGTGTTTCTCATACCCATTTAGAAGCAGCTGTTCATTCCCATGATGTTGGTTTATCACATTGTTCTGTCCTTTCTGGTTTCTCCTGTCATTTACTGTGCTGGCAGAGAGCTGCTTCAAAGGAATGTCAGTTTCTTACTTGTAAATCTAGTCACTGATTTACATAGCTAAGACAGCCTCAATATATGGTCCACAACACTTTTCTACCTCTCCAGCCTTTTGGGGCTTTATATCTAAAAGTCACTAGTTTGCCAGAGTTTGGTCCTTATGTAAACATCACATTATACCCACCTTTCCTTCAGTCTTGACTCTTGTTTGGAATGCTAGTGTTTTTATCCCCAGTTTCATTAGCTAACACACGATTCTCCAATTGCTTCTCCAAGAATCTCTTCACACACTTAAAGAAGACATAATGCTCTTATGTATTTTTTCTTTTTTTGTATTTTCAATATACTATTTTTAACACTTATAACTTCCTATGTTACATTGAAATAATTTTATGATTTATTGCTTTATTAAATAAGAGCATTTACCAGAATGCAGGGAACTACTTTTGCTGTTCCTCAGAATCTGAGAATGACTGGTTGCCATGAGAACAAGGAATCCACTAGCCTGTCTAGATTAACAATTTTTCTCTAATTGTTGAAATAATCTCATGTAGACTTCAGTGATGTGATGGACTGTCAGAATGTTAGAAGAGGGTGCATGCTACCAAAGTCTGTGTTCCTTTGTACATGATTCCATTCTTAGAATGTGTCTTAGAATGTATCCACCTCATGATTTTTCATTTTTCTGCTTCATAGTTGGAGCATCCTTGGCATTTTCCTTCATTATAAAGTAGTTGAAGGGCCAGGGAAGAGGCTGATTGGATAAAGACGCTTGCTTCCAGGCCTGAGGACCTGAGTTTGATTCCCCAGAAGAGAAAACCAACACCTAGATGGTGTCTCAGACTGCACACAGGCACACATAAAATAAATAGGCTTTAAGAAAGAGAATTTGGAGTAGATAACATAAAAATATGTGATCAAAGGGAATTCATGGAAGATAAGAGCGTTATATTAAGATTCAATCCCAGGGGCAGGAGAGGTGGCTCAGTGGTTAAGAGCACTGGTTGCTCTTCTAGAGGACCTGGGTTCAATTCTCAGCACCCACATGGTAGTTAACAACCATCTGTGTAACTCCAGTCCCAGTGGAATCTGACATTATCCTCTGACCTTTGTTGGCATTGTACAACATGGATGCACTTAGATACATCCATGCACATAAGAATATTTTAGGGGCTGGAGAGATGGCTCAGCAGTTAAGAGCACCGACTGCTCTTGCAGAGGACCTGGGTTCAATTCCCAGCACCCACATGGCAGCTGAGAACCATCTGTAACTCCAATTCCAGGAGAACTCCAGTTCCAGGGGAATCCGACACCCTCTTCTGACCTCTTCGGCATTGCTCGACACGGGTGCACCATCCTTCATGCAGACAGTGTACATAAAAAATAATATTTAAAAAAATTTTTTTTAAGATTCTATCCCCAGGGGCTAGGATATGAGTCATTGGGTAAGAGCTCGCTGCACAAGCATAATAACCTGAGTTCACGTCCCTAGAACCGATGTAAAAAAGTTGGCCATATGCACGTGTAACCCCAGCACTGGGGGCAAGGTTGGAGGGAACAGAAATAGGAGAGTCACTGGGGCTTGCTGGCCACCAGCCTCTCTCTGGGCTCAGTGAAAGATACTGCCTCAAGGAAATAAAGTAGAAACTGATAGCACAGGACACCCAGTGTCCTCTGGCTTCCACTCACGTACAGGGGCATCAGTGTCATACCTACACTCACGAGAGTGCGCACACGCACACACACACTCACACTCCCCTACATGTATATGCAAAAAGAGTCTGCCCAATTCCAAGGGTTTATGATCCTAAATTGTCAAATGCTGGTGTTATATTTTATTAAATTATTAGGAATCCTTATTACTTGTTCAGGACATAAAAGGAGGGGTCTCGGTCTCTCTCTCTCTCTCTCTGTCTGTCTCTAATTAAGCCTTGATTGTATTGCTGATAAGTTATCCCTTTTCCTTTCTCATTTGGGAGAATCAAAAGCATGTTTGGGTTGCATTACCAGTGATTTTGAGGAGGCGGGAGGCATCAGTGATTGCACATTGGGTATTCTGGGGAAAGTATTTTCTTAACTTGTATTCACATCGGTGATGCTGACTTTATCCTGCTTCTGCTTGTTTGAATGTGAGCAAGCCTCCTTCTCTGTCTGCCTTTTAAAAGAACATTGGTCATGCTTTCTGAATTAGAGATCTAGTGTCAGAGTTAGTTAACTCTAGCTTGCAATAAAATATTACAATAATTTTGTTACTTTTAAATTATTAAATATCTTAGTTATGAAGTAAAGGAAAGAAATCCCATCACTTAATGTATTTATACATGGGATTTTTTTTTTTTTTTTTTT
>VZQC01013997.1:410664-448491 GCA_009823505.1 Rhizomys pruinosus | reverse complement strand
CACCTGCCTCTGCCTCCCTAGTGCTAGGATTAAAGGCGTGCGCCATGATGCCCTGCAGGATTCTTAAATATACATTAGAATAGTTATAGTTTGTAATACTCAGTGCAGCTAATTACAAGTAAACACCTGGTGTTTCACTACTTAGATTTGTGAGATTGTTCTTTAGACTCCCTCTAGTGTCTAGGTTTGGAAGCATTAGTAGGTTAAGATTCCTTGCTACAGTTATTACTAGGATGAACAGATTTTAAGATAAAGCAGGATAATTTCTTCCATTTCTTTTTAACACAGACCTGGTAAGAGCTGACTCAGATGTGGGTCTTACATATTGCAGTTTAAAGTTTGCTGTGTCTGCTACTGTATGAGGGTGAAAATTATTCAGAATTAGTATCATTTTTAGTCAGAACTGATCTTTGCTTTAATGACTAAATATTGAACATTCTGCGAAGCATTTATACAGCATGTTTAGAATATCTGAACAATTACTAAAAACAGGAAGTCTTTTAGGGTCTATATTTACTTTTATTTTTTTAAGGGATTCACAATATAAGAGCACAGTTGTTTTCAGATCACATTAGTGTTGCTCAGTTTGTCATACAATTAGGTAACTGGCGCTAGCATCCACAGATGAGGGATACCATTCAGTGTTTTTCTGGGAGGAAGTCTTATTCTAAACTGATAACGTATACCACTATTCAGATGACTTAAGTAATTTCTTCACATGTCAGGCTCTCAAAGGAGCAGCACCCCTACTGGGGTCTCCTCAAACCTCCCTCCTAATGATAAGGATATGCTTTCAAAAGTGAAAACTTGCTTGGATACTGTTTACTTTTTGATAAGTTACTTGAATTGAGAAGATATTGGGTAGCCTTAGGCTTGTTTAAAGTCCAGAAACTTGGGGATAATTAAGTGTACACCCACCCACACAGGGAGGCCTTTGGATTTGAGTGACTAAGGGTGCTAGTAGCAAATGAAGTTTTCTTGGGGGAAAGTCACTTGTTAAGCTTATGCAAAATTCTTTGCCATTTATCACTGCCTGTTGTAAAAACCAGAGTTAAAATGTCAAAATATCCATAAAAGGTAGTACTTAATCCTAAGTCTGGCATATTCAACTGCCAGAAGGTAAACATAAAACTGAAGTGATTCTCTGAATGTTGCCATGAACAATGGAAGGGTAACATCTGGATACTGAAGCCATCACATATGTTAACATTTTAATTCTTCTTATATATTTCAGGGTGTTGATGATGCCTTTTATACATTAGTTCGAGAAATTCGGAAACATAAAGAAAAGATGAGCAAAGATGGTAAAAAGAAGAAAAAGAAGTCAAAGACAAAGTGTATAATTATGTAAATACAATTTATACTTTTTTCTTAAGGAACACTTAAGTAAAAGTGGTAATTTTTGTACATTACACTAAATTATTAGCATTTGTTTTAGCATTACCTAATTTTTTTTTCTGTTCTTGCAAACTGTCAGCTTTTATCTTAAATGCTTATTTTAAAAATGACAGTGGGAACTTCTTTCTCTTCCAAGTGCCAGTATTCCCTGAGTTTGGTTTTTAAACTAGCAATGCCTGTGAAAGAACTGAATACCCGAGACTGTGTCTTGGGGCTTTGGTGCATGCAGTTGGTTACTTCCTCGTTTTCTTACCATTTGTGACTGTTGGTGTGAAACAAAAATAATGAAACTTTTGACTCATCCCTACTTTGTTTTATCCAGTTATATAAATCGATTAATTAGTAATTACAGCTTCTGTTGAGACATTATGGTTGGTTTGAGTGAAATATTGAGGGTCACAATTTATGGGCTTTGTTTTGATTCCACTGCTAACATGCCCTAGAGTTCGTCACCCTTCACAAATACAGTTACACTGTCCATAAAGTTTTTCTCTCTTTCCACTGCTATTACTCATAGTCACTCCCCAAATATTATATTTTTTCTATAAAAAAAGGAAAAATGGAAAAAAAATAAGGCAATGGAAAATATTAAAAGGCCATTGAATTTCCATGTTAGCTAAGTTACTGTAAGCTTTCCTGTTAAGGCAGACCCAAAATGAAATAATAACCATTTGGGGCTATATTTACATGCTACTGAATTTTTAGAATTGAACAACTTTAACATAAAAAACATTTTCATAGAAATTAAATATAGTAATATAATCCCCCAGTGTCAGAGGCTCTTTCTTAGTATAACTTTAAGTCTGTCTTGAACTTGTCTTTAAAAATAGTTTTTATTATTCTGGCTGTGAAACTGAAAATGATTTGAGCCAGTTGTACCTTAGTAGGTGTAGAGACCAAGGTTGCAAGGCTGTGAACCTGTGAAGTTCTCTGAGTTTTCTAGTGCATCCTGTATCCAGCATTGCCATGCAGTGGTTGATCAAAAAGGGGGACCAGGAAAGAGTTTGAACAGCCCAAAAAGATGCATTCTCACTATGTTCCAGTCCTATAGACAAATCAAGAATATCACTTTTGTTACTTAAAGGAAAGAAAAAAAAAACATAGAACTTAAAATACTTTCATTGTAAGCTTGAGATTTATGGGAGGAGGCTGCAAGGACAGTACATCTAAAAACCATGAAGTGAGAGCCGGGCGTGGTGGCGCAAGCCTTTAATACTAGCGCCTGGGAGGCAGAGGCAGAGGCGGATCTCTGTGAGTTCAAGGCCAGCCTGGTCTACAGAGTTCCAGGACAGCTGGAGGGAGCTACAGGGAGACCCTGTCTCAAAAATACAAAAACAAACAAAAAAAAACACACACACAAAAACAAAAAAACCCCATGAAGTGAGAAAGTTTAAAACTCCAGGCTTGGCTAGTCTTCAAACTCTGGCTGCAGAAACATTTCACAAATAGTTCTTATCTGACCTATATTTAACAATATTTAATGGCTTAAGAATATTAACAACTCTTTCAGTGCACTAAAGTTCCTTCAAATATTTGAAGTAGATGGTATACAAGATTGAAAACATCACTGACTAGGAGGAGGGTGACAAGTTCTGGATCTACCTTTTAGAAGTCTGATTTTAGGCAAATTACTGTCTTCTTCATAGCAAGTCATCACAGGCTCTTTCTAACATCACAGCTGTGTAGTTTATATTCAGTTCACATACAGATAGATCTGGTCATTGAGCATGGCACAACTGTAACTTCACATGTATTGTCTTCATGCTAGTCTTGGGCAGAACTGTGCAAGAGGTGAAGTTCATATTTCAGTAGCCATCCGAGTTTCCAGAGTCAGTCCAACATTCCTGTCACCTTGCCTCCTTCCACATGCCCCATGACTTGGTGTAATTTTAATACTTTAATCTCTCCCATCTCAAGCTTTATTGCTGCTATGGACACCTCCATGAAGGTTGTCCACCAAAGTACATCAGCATTGTCCTCCATCTGTCTTAAAATGGTCTGACAGATACGTAATGAGATTTGAACTGATAGCTAATTTTCAGGTGGTAGCTGTAACAATTTAATCTTGATTCTTTGATCATCATCTCTTTGTTGCCTGGTCCACTGGTGACTAACTAGGAGTTTACATACTTAGCATCAGTACATAGAATTGTCCAGAGGATATAATGCTGAATCTACATTTAGGTTTCATCCTGGTAACAATGACACTTCCCCTCTTTTTAATAAGTAAAATCTGACAGTAAAGTTTAAACTAAAGTTCACTTTTTTTTAAAGAAAATTATTCAGCAGTTATTCAGTGCCTGTGAGACCAGTCACTACACAAGACAATAGGGACACCATGTCCCCAAAGAGACATAAACCTTAGGCACTGCTAGATCTTAGTAAGGTATACATCACATGACCTAGCAGTAATGGAATACATAATTTGGTTTCACAAAGAGGGTGTTTGGTCTCTTAATGGTTTTCTCCTGGTTCTGCAATAGTTCTTTCACTTTGATACCAGTGCAATTCTTTAATCAGTTTCCTTAGATATGTTACTTCAGTTTTCTAAAGGAATAGAAATTCTCTAATCTAGTTTTCTCCTTATGTAATTTTTGAAAAATATTGACTTCTAAAATATTTTGATTTGGGTACAAATAGGAACCTGAGATAATTTGTAAAAAAGGAAACTAAAAAAAAAATCTGTATTTCTGAAAATGCTCTCCTAAACTACACGTTTACAGAGCATTCTTTTGGTTGGTATTACCTCTTAGGAAGTCAGCACCTCTTGTTTCTGTACAGAAAGAAATGGGCATACTTCAAGAACTGCAGTGCATAGGCATGTATTTATTAAGGACTGTTGAGTTTTTGATGTTGCTGGGCAATTTGTTTAAAGTAGTGGTAATATCATTATATGAAGTTTGAATTGTTAGCCTTTTGTTAACAAAAGTTTTGTAGAGATTTTTTTTAAAGGGAGAGAATCCTAGAAATAAGTATAAATGTTATTTAATTGCTACAGCCTTAAAGATAAAATCCTTGTTGAAGTTGAAAAACAGTACTAAATTACATAGTCCTAGGCATTAACATGTTTATGGGAAGACTATAGCAGAAAAATATGAGTAAATACCCAGGAATTATAGACTCTGTTGACTGTATCATATTGCATAGGGATTTAGATCCTAACTTTGATAGGTCATCAAGCCCTTGGCCACCATTGCACAATCTTGTCCTAATACAAGCTCTGTGAGGCATGTTGAGTTACAGTTTGCACAAAGTCATCTCATTTGTGTTCCATGATTTTTCTTCTAACCATTATTTTCCAAACAATATGCATTAGGAGGGGTTTTGGTAGGCAATAAAAATTAATATCCATTTGTTTCAAAGTAGTAACTTTAAGCCCCAGCAGTTACTTCAAGACTAAATGTGTACTTAATTTCTGTGTAGGTTGGGTAGCATGGATTCTGCCTTAAGAAATTGAGTAGCATATACCTGGTAGCTGTCAAGAGTCAGTCGAAGCATGAAAATTATTTCAGAAGATACATTAGTTCTCAAACAATAGTCATTAATTAGATTGAGATTCATGTTTTAGTTCAGTAGTTTAAAGTGCCTGTTTGGGATGGTGATAGGCATTTTACATGAATTTAGGAAAAATAAAATTATTTGCAGAAATGTCAATTTCAAAGGGTCCACTCCCACCCCTGAGCCTAAATGGATTGTTTTATCTCAGTTTCCAATTCCACTGTCTTGTGTTTTCATGTTGAAAATACTTCTGCATTTTTTTCTTTGAGTGCCAATTTCTTACTAGTACTATTTCTTAATGTAACATGTTTACCTGGAATGTATTTTAACTATTTTTGTATAGTGTAAACAGAAACATGCACATTTGTACATTGTGCTTTTTTTGCGGGACATATGCAGTGAGACCCAGTTGTTTTCATCCTTTGGTTGCGCTGACCTAGGGAGTGTTGGTCATATCAAACATTAAATTTAAAATGACCACTCTTTTAATTAACTTTTAAATGTTTATAGGAGTATGTGCTGTGAAGTGATCTGAAATTTGTAATATTTTTTTGTCATGAACTGTACTGCTCCTAATTATTGTAATGTAATAAAAGTTATGGTGACTATGATAGTTTGTATTTATTTTTAATCATGCTTCTGAGAATCACATCTAGATCTTCACATGTTAGGCAAGCATTCTATCACTGAGCCACATCTCCCCAGTTCTGAAGATAGGCATTTCATGATGGAAATCTGAAACATCTTCCCCACAATGACATTAAATCCTTTAAGACAGATACTTTTTGCAGCTTTTAAGTTAGAAATGCTTTTTATTTAAAAATTGCTAAGAGCATTATGTACAAGTTTGTTTGCTAAGCTTAGTCATGGCAGGGTTAGGTCCATAGTCAATTACCTCAGTCACATGTAGATGCAAGAAAAATCTGTTTTTCTGATAAAAATAGAGTAACATTACTTTGTATGAAAGTTAATTAAAGTGCAGC
Organism: Rhizomys pruinosus; assembly: GCA_009823505.1. Taxonomy (NCBI): domain Eukaryota; kingdom Metazoa; phylum Chordata; class Mammalia; order Rodentia; family Spalacidae; genus Rhizomys; species Rhizomys pruinosus. The sequence continues at coordinate 442,612 of VZQC01013997.1, read as the reverse complement.
AGGTGATTTAAAGCTTAGAGGCAGCCAGCAGCACACACACAAAAAAATGGAAATAAATTACATAATGCCAATCATTGGCAGGGTATTTCAGGGCCAGAAATCATACCTTTATATATATTATTTTGATAGCTGTATTTAAATAATTTCCAGGAGCTGTTTTCAAAGAGCCATGAATATGTATTACAGTTTACTAAATGGAGTTAAAAAAAAAAAAAAGGCACTCCAAAAAGTTAAAAGGAATTAAATGTGTAAGAAGTTATTTTGCTTATTAAATGACATCTTGTCAGTAAAAATGAAATAAGAATTGGCTAAAACATTTAATTAGAAAAGTAGGTGTTTCTTTCAAAGTTAAATAGTCATTAAGTGTTAAGTCACTTTCAGTAACAAAATCAAGCATTAAAGATTGTGGGTAAAGCTCTTAGTATCAATGAGGTTGAAACCTGTTTTAGCTCAGCAAGGCAGCCCAGGCACTTTTTAAACATGTGTATTGCCATTTTAAACTGGAATTCTTTTGTAATATCTGTACACAAAAATGGCTGGCACTGACTTTCAGTCAGGTTTTAGTTGTTGGTATCTGAATAATACCGTTGTTTCATAGCTCTGTATTTCCTAAGGAAGTACAAGGCTTCCAGCTCTTTCATTACAAATTCGCCCCGTGTAATAAGCTCTTTGATCTTCTCTGGGTCCTTCTCATCTTTGTTTTTAAGGAAGACATTCTTCAAACGCCTTTTAAAATAGTCTGCTCCTTTTGGATAGTCCCGTCCAAGATACAGCAGCTTTAAAAAGAAAGATGCATCTCTAAATAATCCACGTTGTATCATAACATTATTTATAAAGATGGAAACATAATTACTTACATTTTTATAAAGATTCAGTACTTCTCCTCTTAAAGAATTTGCCATTTTCATTTAACATGGAATTAATCCACCTTTATACAGAACATACCTAAAGAAAGGGAGATTTTTTTTTTTTTACGCACAATGGTAACTCCATTGTGGTCCTTAAAACATTTTTTAAATGTGTTTGTGTATTGCTTTCATGTATGTAAATGCACCCGTGTCATGCAATGCCTGCAGAGTCAGAAGAGGGTGTTGGATCCACAGGAACAGTTGTTAGCTGCCATGTGGGTGCTGGGAATCGAACCCCAGTCCTCTGCAAAGAGCAGCCAATGCTCTTAAAACCACTGAGCGTCTCTCTCTCTCTCTCTCCAGTCCCTCTTGTGATCTTAGTCAAGATTTTATACACTGGGAAATGGTGAACTTTTTACAGTCTATGTACAGGTGTGTTGCCTGTCACGGTGTGAAGGTCAGAAGACCTTGGGTGTCAGGCCTCTTCCACCTTATTTAGGACAGGGTCTCTGGCTATCCGGCCTGGGAACATCCAGATTGTCCGTCACCACCTCCCACCTCTCTGGAGGTGTGCTGGGTTTTCTGTGACTTCTGAGCCTAGCTCCTCTGGGGTGTAAGAATGAATGAAGTGGGAGATTTTCAGTAGGAAACAGAACAAGAGGAAAAGGGGCAGAGTGTAGAAATACAAGTGAGTGGACATTGCGTCAGAGTGGCAGCCGCTCACGATACTCTACGCTTCCCTTACCAAAAGCCTCCTACCCTGCGCTGCTCACAAGGCTAGACATTAAGAGGCCATTAAGAGGCCAGATCTCCAGAGGAAAGCTTAAAAACTAGGAGAAAGTGGTTTGGGTGATCCAGGAGCTTCGTGCTTAATGAACGGTACTCAACAAGGTTGACAGGGCTGAATGAAGCGCCCAAGAAGGAGTCAGTGGGGAGTGGAGCGCATACTGACAGAGCTTCTTGCTTAAAGGGCTGGCGTTCCCCGGGGTGTAGGACTAGGAAACATTCTCACTTCTCGTTGAACCATGTAGGCTTGATTCCTCTGTGTTCCATTGTTGCTAATAATTCTGGTCACCTGACTAAAGTGGTATTTCCCAAAATTCCCCACTGTAAAATCATTTCTTCCCCGGATCCTAGTTCTTTTAGCGGAGAATGGTTATTTGTAAAACTGTACCTCCAGGAGCACGAGAAGCCCTCAGGACCCCTCTACCCGTCCTCCCTACCGGCCGAGCTGAACAAGGGTGTAGGAGGAGGCCGAGGCTCCAGGAACCGGTAATCCCAGATTTCCACCAGCCTCGGTGCCCCATCGACCCCAGCTAGGACTGAGCTCTGTTAAGTACAAATGAGGCTCGCTTCCGCCCCAGCCTGCGTGGCCAGCTCCGCGGGAGCACAATGCTCCTCCACAGATAAGCACAGTGCTCCTAGGCTGCCGCGGGGTGGGTCATCAGCAGCTCTACCCACCGGAAGCGGTTGTCGGGCAGTTCCTGAGCAGGGTGCTCAGTGAGGGTGGAAGGGAGCTGGGGCCAACTACAGCTTTGCGAGTCCACCTCCTGCCGTTCTTCGAGGGGAAACGCTGAACTTGTGCTAACCAGTTAGGACCGGGTCCCGCCGGGGTTCGGCAGCCTTCCTCTCACGGGAGTACCTAGTTCAAATCACTTTCAACTCTGGGAGACTGGAGAGACCTAGGTCGGGCGAAGAGCCAAGGCTTGGGGAGCCTCGTCCTTGGGGGCTGACCTCCAGCGCTGCCCACCTGCTACCCTTCCCCCGGTCCAGGAGGCTGCGGCAGGGGGATGCCGCGGGGTCCAGTCAGCCTGCGCCGCGGCGGTACCCCGACTCCGGGCACGCCGCTTCCCACGCCCGCGGACCGCGGGAACCCACCTCACTTTCAACGAAGCGGAGCGCGGCGCTCACCTACAGCGTCCTCCACGGGCCGGAAGTGGGCGAACCAGGAGAGCCTCAGTGCGACTGCGCCCAGGGCGTAGTGGGCGGGGCTTGTCGTCATGACAACCCAGAGCGTTCCTGCAAACCTAGGAGCTCTGTCTTGGAGGTAGAAGGTCCTGAGGCCTCATGGTGAGCCAGGGAAGAAGGGAGGCAGGGCGGGGCAGGTGGTGCTGGTCGTGCTGCTGGACGGGTGGAAGCCCGGTGGACTACAGGGGAGCAGTCAGGGCTGAGCAGGGAAGGTGGGCGCCCCAAAGCCCTCAGCCAGGACTGGGGATGGGTGGGTCAGGGCTGAGCAGTAGGACACTCCAAAGTCCTTTCTGCAAATGGGAGGTGGCCAGAATGGTAGCATGGCATACTAATCTCCCTGTTACTGAACTTGAAACTTGGTCCTAATCCAGCAAGGTCCGAAGATGGACATTTCCTGCCACTCTCAGCAACCGCCCAGAAATGCTTTCACACCAGCAATTAATTAAGTACTGATGGTTTGCTCTTTTTTAAGTCCTTTTGTGTGCTCTTCTGTAGAAACCTGGGTTGCTTTTGATTCCAGGTTGTCAGCCTGCATTCGTTAAATATAATAAAACTTGTTCTGTTTTCCTGTATTCCAGCTGTCATATCTTTACCAAGGAGACAGACCAACATGTATTGTTTACCATTTTCTTTTGGGGGGGGGCTCTTTTCGAGTCAGGGATTCCTGGTAGCCCCAGCTGTCCTGGAACTCGCTGTGTAGACCAGGCTGTCCTTGAACTCACAAAGATCCGCCTGCCTCTCCCTCTCGAGTGCTAGAATTAAAGGCGTGCGCCACCACGCCTGGCTACCATTTTCTTAAATGTGAAATTCCGTACAGAGATCACTGATGATTTAAATCAGTGGAAGTGGAGCATGCAGTTAGTTGATTATATAACGCATTAGTTATGGCAAATGCAGGTGCCTTTTGTTTGGTGCTGGGCGGGCTGCCAGAGATTCCACAATGCCCTGCTAAGGGACACAGATTAAACAAAGTAACTGCAAAGCAATTTACAACTGTAGCAGCTGATGTGTCTGAAGTGGAGTAAACAAAGCTGGAAATTATTAATTTGTGGGGAGAGAAAAGGGAAAGGGCGTGCTTCCTGACCTCTCAAAACAAATGTGAATTTTCCTGGGCTGGAGAGATGGCTCAGCAGTTAAGAGTGCCGATTGCTCTTGCAGAAGACCTGGGTTCGAGTCCCAGCACCCACATGGCGGCTAAGAACTGTCTTTAAGATTGCACTCGCCTTTAATCCTAGCACTGGGTAGGCAGGCAGAGGGAGAGGCATGCGGATCTCTGCTGAGTTCAAGGCCGGACAGCTCTGGAGCCTGGACACCTAAAATCAAGCTGTCAGCCTGGGGAGGGATTTGCTAAGACCCCTTCTTACCTTATGATAGTGCCTTTGTGTATGGCTGTGTAACCTCATTTTTCACGTGATTTTTTTTGGGGGGGGCGTCTTTTTGAGACAGGGTCTCCCTGTAGCTCCGGCTGTCCTGGAACTCACTATGTAGACCAGGCTGGCCTTGAACTCACAAAGATCTGCCTGCCTCTCCCTCTGCCTCCCAAGTGCTAGGATTAAAGGCATTCGAACCACGCCTGACTCATGTGATATATTTTTTTTTATCTTTGTGTCATAGTCAAGTTTCCTTTTTGGGTAAAGATACCAGGGATATTGATTCAGAGGCTCACCCAATTCCAGTATCTCACCTTAACCAAGTCATAGGTGACTTTGTTTCCAAGTAGGTCAAATTGTGACATACTAAAGGTTAAAATTTCAATATGGGAATGAAAACATAATTCAATCCACCACCTCTGTTGAGTTCTACCATGGAAAGGGAGTACATACACTTAAATCTAGGAGTATCTGCCAGGCTCTCGCCTTTAATCCCAGCATTCAGGAGGCAGAGGCAGGCAGATCTCTGCAAGTTCAAGGCTATCCTGGTCTACAGAGAGAGTTCCAGGACAGCTGGGGCTACAGGGAGACCCTGTCTTGAAAAGAAAACAAACAAATAAACAACAAAAAAAAACACCAAAACCAAAAAAACCCTAGGAATATCTAGTTCTGAAAAAGCTTGTGACATCATTCTTGCACTCCTTGAGTTTTGAGAATTATGTGATAGCTCTGATCATTATAGGAAGGAAGGAGGGTGGGACTTACCGAAAACCTGCTTCATATTAGATAAAAATGTGTTCTTAAGATACGCTGCTCATGCCTGGGGGCATTGCTGTGTGCATAGTCAGCTACATACACAGTATGTATTTCAAGACAGAAGTTTGTTAACAATTATGATAGCAAGAATAAAAACCATTAGTAAAATCCACATGAAGATGACACCTCCGTTGTCCCAACTGTGCTCCTGCATCAGGTGCAAATTCCCAGGAAATATTTGCTGAAGGAATTACTGAAATGTATGTACTTCTCAGGAAGACATCATCTAATATGTGCTGATTTTAGAACATTTTATAGTGATAATCATATGGCTTGAACAAAAGTTTCCTATGGATAGCTTTTCAGATATTTAAATGTTATAATTTATAGTCATGCAGTCTTCTATAAATTACTTACCAGAAAGCTGATGGTACAGGACTGATTAGGAATTTACAAGTTGTATTACTGACCAAAAACATGTAATTACAACTCTATTGAGATGCTGTGGTTCCCAGAATGATTATCTGAAGGAGCAGATCTATTACATGGAATGCCTCATTTTATCATAGCTTGGCAAACTTTAAATACCTGATTTCCTCCCCCTAAAATTCAATACTCTTATTTTATAGAAAGATTACTTTATGGGATTTTCCCCACACCTTCAGATTTGACATCAGTACCAATAATTGGCCAGTAATTTCTGGGGGGGGGGTGTTGGGTAGCCTTTAGTCCTTTCTTGCTTAGCACTCTGTTTAGTTATAGGATGTTATACAAAATGTGGATCTTTGATTTTCATTAAATAGTGTTGAGTTTACCTATGAAAGGGGCTTCAGTGGGTGATCTCTCATAGGTTCTATTTATACTTTCTGAGTTTTGACCTCTTTTTAAACATCTCTTTAACTTAAAGTAACTTTAGATTTACTGAAAATTGGCAAAGATAGTACAGAGAAGCTTCCTTTAGGCCCTTTGACTAGCTTCCCTTAACTTAATATTTTACATAATCATGGTACTTTGTTGGAAGTATCTGAATCCTTTTTAAAATATGTCAATTCTTTTGTTTCCCAACTTATAGGGTCCCAAAGCAAAAAAGGTATGTAGAAATTATTTTCTCAAAATAGTTTTTATGAACATAGTATACAAGTTAAATTCTTAAAGAATTTTTAAATAATTTTCTAGCTTTACAGTTATAGTTTATAGAATTTACTAAGATTACTTTTTAGAAACTAATGCTATTTGAATCATGGAATAATTATTTACAATTATAGATATATTTCAAATTTGATGATATTTGTAGTTTGAGAAAGACAACTTAAAAATATTCTTCATGGGCTGGAGAGATGGCTCAGTGGTTAAGAGAGCACTGGCTGCTCTTGCAGAAGACCAGGGTTTGGTTCCCAGGACTCAAATGGCAGCTAACAACCATCTGTAACACCAGTTTTAGGGATCTGCACTGAATAGCATCTATTATCAACTTGACACACCTGGGTTGAGGGAGCCTCATTTGAGGAATTACCTCCATTGGACTGGCCTATGGCCATGTCTGAGGGGCATTTTCTTGATTGTTGAGTGATGTGGGAGGGCCTAACCTACTGTGGGCAGTGCCACCACTAGGCAGGTGGTCCTGTGTTCTATAAGAAAGCAGGCAGAGCACAGGCCAGGCGAGCAAGCCAGTAAGCAGCGTTCCTCCATGGTCTGTGCTCCAGGCTCCTGCCCTGAGTTCCTGCCTTGGCTTTCCTTGATGATGGACTGTGCTGTAAGCCAATGAACCCTTTCCTCCCCTAGCTGGGTTTGGTCAGTTTTTTAATATTTTTATTTTTATGTGTATGAGTGTATTGTCTGCATGTATGTAAGTGTACCCTTGTTGTCCAATGACTGCAGAGGTCAGAAGAGGGCATCATTAGATGCCCCCTGGAACTCAGTTTATACACTTGTTAGCTGCCATGTGGATGATGGGAACTGAGCCCAGGCAGGTCCTCTGCAACAGCAGCCAGTGCTCGTAATCAGTGAGATCTCTCCAGCCCGTGGTCAGTGTTCTTATCACAGCAGTTGAGATCAAACTAATGTAGGATCTGACACCCTCTCTGGCCTCTGTGAGCTCCTGCACAAGTGTGGTGCACACAGCTCACACAGACTCACACATATATACATAAAAGTAAGTCCTTAGGGGAAAAATAGCCTTTAATTTCGACTTACATTTGAATTTGGGGCTTTTTTTTTTTTCTGTTTACTACATCTGTATAAAACGTTGGACTGGAAACTCCTTCATTCTAGCTAAACATATAAATAGAATTATATTTTTGCTATTATTGAAGTTGAATAAATGGCATACTGTTCTTTGTGTCTAGTATGTTCTTTTTTCCTTCTTTGTAAACTTATACTTTAAGATAGAGATTTTAATCTCTTGAACGACAGGCCAGATTGTCTAACAACAAATTCTGTTTTACTTGAAAAAAAATGGGTCTCTTAAAAATTGGTTGTCAGGTGGGGCCTGGTGGCCCACATCACTACTCAGTACAGAGGAGGTTGGAGTGGGAGGACCTTGAATTTGAGGCCAGCCGGGTCCATTGGCACATAGTTAGCAATAGCAAGGCAGTGTTGCAAGAGATAAAATGAAGTAACAGTTGGACATGGTTGGGCTTGCTTTTAATCCCAGTATTCAGGGTCAGATAAGGCCAGAGGGAGGAAGATCTTTGTGAGTCAGAGGCCAGTCTGGTCTACATAGTTCCAGGCCAGCCAGGGCTATATAGTGAGACCCTGTCTTAAAAACAAAAACAAGTAAAATAAAGACATTTCAAAAGCTTTTGCCAAAAAATTTTGGTTTGCATCTAGTCAGGAAATATGGAAAATGATCACATGAACTTCAGGCTTCTAAGACTGTAGTTGGCTGGACTGTTCCTGAGCCTCCACTCAAGAGACCTCTTGATTTGCTCTAGTCCTAACTGTGCTGAGACTGCCCATAGCCATGCCATATCATGAGCCTCAGCCGAGCCCTGTACTTAAAACTTAACTCAAAGTATGGGAGTGAAAGAAAAGTTCAACTGAACTAGGACAGGAGTTTGTGAACAGGGCAGCGTGTATCCTGGTTGCCTAGAAGCTAGCTCGTTCTGCATAGCTTCTGTACTTTATTCTTCACTTGCTTTTAGAGAATAGGAATTGTTAGAGGGGCTTACCACCCCTAACCTTGGGAACTTTGACTTTTCTCCCCTGGATATATGATTTTTCCTATATAAATGCCTCCCACCTGTGACTTGGCGCTACACATACTGAACTGAGATGAGGGTCTGATGTGTAGTCATCAGTTGACTAAAGACTTTCTATTGGCTTTACTTTGTGTCTGAGTGATCCTCTCTGGTTAAATTACCCTGTTACACTAACTGTGGTTAAAAACCTTACTTCTTTTACTTCCCTGGTCACAACAGAGGTTTAGGTTGAAATGTCTGCTTTAAGCCATCCATCCGTGGCCTGTTCTCCACAAACATTCCCAGTGTGCTCTCTTGGAGAATAAATTGTGTTTTAGCCTTCCTTATCTGTGAGTTCTGCATCTGTGAATTAAACACAGATTTAAAATCTCCATAAGAGTTGTGGCCAGAACGCTCTCCTTGGTGGTGGTCTTCTGCAATCCCAGCACTCGGAAGGCTGAGGGAGGTGGATCACAAGTTCTGATCCAGCCTGGGCCTCACAGGGAGACTTCTTGTCATTTACATCAAGTGTTATGAGTACTCCAGAGCTCGTTTAAATGTATGGGAGAATGCACAGGTTACACAGAAACACTCACTTTACATAGGAACTTGTGTGTCTGTGACCTTGGTTTCCACAGGAGTTCTGGAGCTAGCTAAGTCCACATTAAATGACTATAGTGTGTTCTGTCAGAACACACGCATTTATGTGTACCTCAAGTCTAGCTCTTACATCATTTTGTTGCAAGTATGTATTTTTATTTTTGAATTTAATTTAGTGTACGTATGTGTGCCCATGCATATTCTGTGGCATGCATGTCAAATACAGAGGACAGTTTGCAGGATTCCCTTCCCCTTCTACCGGGTAGGTCCTGGGAATCAAACGTGGGCTATTAGTGGTGGCAAGTGCCTTTACCACTGAGCCATCTTTATCCACTGAGCCATCTTTATCCACTGAGCCATCGTGCATTATTTTTAATCTATGAGTTATTTAAGATTAGGACTGAGCCATTTATTTTCATTTGTTGCAGTAATGGGAATTGAACCTAGATTCTTGCATATTCTTTTTTAATTTTTTATGTGTATGAATGTACTGTCCACATGTAGGTTGGTGCACTTGTGTCATGCAATGCTGCGGAGGTCAGAAGAGGGTGTCAGATTCCCCTGGAACTGGAGTTAAAGATGGTTCTTAGCCACCATGCTGGGTATCGAACCTAGGTCCTCTGCAAGAACAGTGGGTGCTCTTAACCGCTGAACCATCTCTCCAGCTCTGAGTCTTGCATATTCTAAACAGATACTTAGTCACGGAGGTCATTTGTGTGTGTGTGTGCATGTGTGTGTATGTGTGTGTGTGTGTGTGTGTGTGTGTAACTTCTGCAGTGCCTGGCATACAGTGAAAATTCATCCAAAAATTCATCCAATGTTGGTTGAATAAATATGAAACCTCATTGAAACTACAAACGTTTGGGCTCTTGATGACTCAGAAGAAATGTTTATATAAATATGAATTCAATACTTACACAATTAGACATTTCTTCAATAAATATGGTTATGGTGCTGGAGAGATGGCTCAGTGGTTAGAGTGTGTACTGCTCTTCCAGAGGACCTGGGTTCAGTTCCCAGCATCCTCATCTGGCAGCTCACAAACACCCATAACTCTAGTTCCAGGATATTTGACAATCTCTTCTGACCTCCATGGCGCCTGCATGCATGTGACGTGTATACTGACATGCACACATAGACAGAAATAAAAATAAACCTTAAAGAATATGGTTGTGGGGCTGGAGGGTGACTCAGTGGTTAAGAACACTGGGTACTTTTGAAGAAGACCCAGGTTCAAATCCCAGCACCCACCTGGCGACTAATAACCATCCATAACTCCAGTTCCAGGAGATCTGCTGCCCTCTTCTGACCTCCTTGGGGATTGCACAACATGTGTGCACTTACACACATGCAGGCAATACACACAATAAAAATAAATCAAAAAAATACAGTCATATGCCTTCGGTGTTTGCATCATAGTTACTCTGACCACTGCCAACCTCATCCCATTAGAGACTACAGACACAGCTGGGAACAGTTTATGAAGGCTTTGTAGACCTTCCCCAGAAGAACTTTGTGTCTACAGTCATTCATGGGTTTATGTGAACTTGTTTGCAGCTTCAGATCCTAAGATCTTAGAGATATTGCTCTACCTCTGGAGACGCACTGCCCTCAATTACTTCAGTGCTTAACCATGTGTGTTGTTTTCCCTGGGCTATGGTTCTAAGGGGTATCTGGTGGTGTTATTCTCTGCTGACAGAGTCTCATAGTGGAACCAAGCCTCACATCCCGAGAAACAGATCCTGAGAATAATGTAGCCAGGTGACCTTTTTTTTTTTATTTTTTTTTATTTTTTTTTTAATTTTATTTATTTCCGTATGTGTATGAATGTACTGTCTGCATGAAAGTCTGTACACCCGTGACGTGCAATGCCGCGGAGGTCAGAAGAGGGTCTCTGATTCCCCTGGAGCTGGAGTTCTCCTGGATTTGGAGTCTCAGATGGCTCTCGGCCACCATGTGGGTGCTGGGGATCGAACCCGGGTCCTCTGCAAGAGCGGTTGGCGCTCTTAACCGCTAGGCCATCTCTCCAGCCCGCCAGGTGACCTTTTATAGTAGACCCACTCACACATAACCAAGTGACTGTCTATGAATGTATTCATTCAAGAAGGCCGAGTGCTATATATCTCTTAAAGATGCCAACTGCTCCCACCTGTTAATAGCACCAGGAATTAAGATTGAATGAGTTCAAGGAGGGTGGATCATACTAGACCATAGCATAATGAACCCATGGACACTTAGTAGAGGCTTTCAGATGTTTATGATATTAACTTCATTAGGAACATTGATCTTCCTAAGAAAAATTCACTTGCTTTTGAATTAGAACATTTTGAAAGATTGTAGTTTAGAGGTGAGTTGAATCCATAAAGAATATTTTTAAAGTAACTATAAGGGAAAAATACACAGTACAAGAATCCCAGCATCCTTCCAGAGATAGTTGTCAGTCTTCCTACCAGAGTCATTGTATTGGTATACCTTTTCATGAATTTTTTTAAATATCAGAGAATACGCACCCATTGCCCTCTCAGGGAATGTTCTTTACCTTCTGTTTTCATTTAATAATACTCTATATCTTAATTCTAGTATGTTCATCTTTTTACATCTTATTTTATTTTTATTTTCTGTGTATGAGCATATTGTCTGCATGTATGTGAGTGCACCCATGTCATGCAACATCTTGGAGGTCAGAAGAGGGTGTCAGATGCCCTGGAACTGGAGTTAAAGACAGTTGTTAGCTGCCGTGTGGGTGCTGGGACAGAACTGGGTCCTCTGCAAGACCATCCAATGCTCTTAACCACCAAGTCGTCTCTCCAGCCCCTGTTTTTACTACTTAACATTTTTTTAAATTTTTAAAAAAATTTTATTTATTTTTGTATGTGTATGATTGTACTGTCTGCATGTCGGTTTGTGCACCCATGTCATGCAATGCCTAGGAGGTCAGAAGAGGGTGTTGGTTTCCCCTGGAACTGGAGTTAAACACGGTTCTCATCCGCCGTGTGGGTGCTGGGGATGGAACCCAGGTCCTCTGCAAGAGCAGTTGGTGCTCCTAACCACTAGGCCATCTCTCCAGCCCCAACATTCTTGAAATCAAGATGTATTTGATTCCCTCAGTGACTTGATCTCATTGTGACCTGACAGAACTTCACATTCCCTACTTTTGAGGGTTTTTGGACCAAACTCATAGTACATGTTTAACTTTGAATCCATATGAACTGGCTTGTGCTTTAAATTCTTGAGAAAATATTTTCCTTTTAAAATTTCTTCACTGTGCTGTGCGTATTATGAGCTTATTTGCCTTCATCCGTACCCAGCTTTACGTACCCAGCTTTATACAGGTGTTTTCTTTCAGACTCCAATCTCGGGCATTATTGCCTTTTTTTGGTAAATAAAAAAAGATACAGCTTCCATCTGATGATACCTTGGATTCCAGACTAAGCACATTGTCTGGGCCCATTGAGCATTCCTCACTCCTTTGAATAGTTTCTCCTTTCCCACCAAAGTAGGTACTGTGATTTTTAGATTCTTCTTACTTAACCCCCCCTCCCCCCAAGAATGAAGAGACCTGTTGTTTGTAAGTCACTAAAAACATAGAAGATAGACTGGAGACTCAGAGCACTGGCAGCTCTTGCAGAGGACCAAGATTTGGTTTTCAGCACCAAGATGGCCACTAACAACTACATTTTAACTCTAGTTCCAGGGGATCCACCACTCTCTTCTGGCCTCCATGAGTACAGGCACACACATGGTACACTTACATGTAGGCAGAACACTCACATACATAAATATTTTAGATGGAATTACACTTATTTCATTGCTGTAGCATCGACTACACAAACAGCAACACAAAGTACCTGCCTTCATGAAGCTTCCATTGGATTTGGGGGTGGAAAAGTAAATAGTACAATTTCAGATACAGAAACCAAAGAGGAGGACAGTGTAAAATGTTGGGTAGGGATAGTGGCTGTGGTACTTAATACAGAATGATTAATACAGTGATGTTTGAAGAGAGAGCTGGATGGAGCAAGGCAGTCAGTCAGTAGCTACCAGAGGAGACCAGCCTTCTGGTCAGAGAAACAGCCATTGCCAAGACCCAGAGATGGGAGTGATCCTGGGAGGCAAGTGGACTCGTGACAAATGGCAGCATAAGAGGTGAGACACTGGCTACATGAGGATACCCTAAGGTGACCAGGGCACAGTTTCTTGGAAATCAGTCTCCAGGTCATCAGCTTCCATTTTTGCCTTTTCTGGAGAAATATATCTGGGTTCCACCTTTGTACCAGAGCCCCCTCTTGTATTTCTGCATTCTGTGTCTGTCTGTGGCTCACTGACCTAGGCCTATAATGGGGAACAGGTGATTCCAAGTATTGATGTTAGCAAAGTTTTTTGGCTTTTGAGACAGGGTCTCCCTTTAGCCCCAGCTGGCCTGGAACTCACAGAGATCCGCCTGCCTCTGCCTCCCAAATGCTGGGATTAAAGGCATGCGCCATCACATCCAGCAAGGTTAAGGTTTTTTTTTTTTTAAATTCACCAAAGACATCTTGTTTCTGTCTTACTGTGTTTAAGTGGGAAAACGTGTCGTTAATTAGAAGCATTGAGATACTTTGAATTTCCTATTATAGCATGGTGTGGTTGGAAGGATGATTGTTATTATTGTTGCCCATGAGATTATCAATTAGTGAAAAGCCTCTCAGAATGTATTTTATTCATAAAACATTCCAACTATGGAATGACCATTACTATTGTAAATGTAGATTAGACTATGAGGAAAACTGCAAATGCACTTTATTAATACAGAACTTAAAATTATCTTTTTTTTAAATTACATTACTTTCAAATTACATCACTTTTTTTTTTTTTTTTTTTTTTGGTCTTTTTGAGACAGGGTTCCCTGTCCTGAACTCACTCTGTTGAACTCACAAAGATTACGCCGCCTCTGCCTCCTGAGTCTAGGATAAAAGCATGTGCCCCCACACCCGGCTTTCAAATTACATCACTTTTAATATTACATCCTCTGTGTGTGTGTGTGTGTGTGTGTGTGTGTGTGCGCGCATGCGCGCGCGCCATTGCCCATGTTTGGAGATCAGAGGACAGCTTGTAGGAGTCAGTTCTTTTCCTCCAAAATGTGGGTCGTGGGGATTGAACTCAAGTCATCGGGATTGGTGGTAAGAGCTTTTATCTCTTGAGTCATCTCGCTGGCCCTAGAGTTGCCCTTCGACACCTGATGAAGTTCACTGCGAAGGCGAACAGCAATGAGTTGGACCCTATGCAGTATCTACATGATGGGTACGTATCATAAATCTTTGCTGTGTTTCTGTACAGTGTGAATTGTGGTACCTGCTATGCTATTTAAAGATCCTTTGCTGTGTTTCAGTACAGTGTGAGTTGTGGTACCTGCTATGCTATTTAAAGAGCCTTTGCTGTGTTTCAGTACAGTGTGAGTTGTGGTACCTGCTATGCTATTTAAAGATCCTTTGCTGTGTTTCAGTACAGTGTGAGTTGTGGTACCTGCTATGCTATTTAAAGATCCTTTGCTGTGTTTCTGTACGTGTGAGTGTGTACCTGCTATCATAAAGACCTCTGTGTTCAGTACAGTGTGAGTTGTGGTACCTGCTATGCTATTTAAAGATCCTTTGCTGTGTTTCTTGTCACTCGTGTTTTTCAGAAGCCCCATGCTTCGTAGTATACGTGGAGAGTAGAGCGCATGCTGCAGTGAGATTGGCCAGAGACCGATGGTACATGAATGACTCTAGTTTTTCCCAGTTGCTCATTTTCCACTTTTTCCTAATGGGAAAAACGGAATTATTAATGGAAGTTTGATGTTCATGGTCTCGTTCAGAAATACAATTGTGGCTGGTGTGGTGTGGGCAGGACTTTAATCCGAGCACTTGGGAGGCAAAGGCAAGCACGTCTTTGTAAGTTTTAGGCCAGCCTGGCTTACACAGAGAGTTCCAGGCTAGCCTGCCTATGTAGTGAGACCCCATCTCAACAAGAAAAGGAAAGGAGGAAAGGAAGAAATACAGTTGTGAAGAGATTTTATAACACCTCTAGTACTTTTTTTGAATTGCTTAAAGATGTTTCCCAAGTGCTTCTGGTGCGGAATGTTGAGAACGAGGAGAGGGGAGGCCTTAGCGCAGTACCCAGAGTCTTCAGTGTCAGCAGCAACTGTACCTATTGAATGAATGCACACTAAAGATAGGCTTACTAAAAGCAAGAATGTTTTTCATAATTACAATTTTAATTTAATTAATTAATTAATTAATTTATTTATTGTCTTTTTTGAGACAGGATCTCCCTGTAGCCCCAGCTGTCCTGGAATTCACTCTGTAGACCAGGCTGGCCTTGAACTTACAAAGATCGCCTGCCTCTGCCTCCCAAGTGCTAGTATTAAAGGCATGTGGCCACCACACCTGGCTAATTACCATTTTTAAAGATTTCTTTAATTTAATTTATGTATTTGATCTACAAATATGTATGCTACACTGCTCAGTGCCTGCAGAAACCAGAAGGGGGTCAGACCTCCTGGAACTGGAGTTACAGGTGATTGTGAGACACCATGTGGGTGCTGGGAACCAGACCCTGTTCCTCTGTCAAAACAGCCAGTGAGTGCTCTTAACAGCTGAGCCACCTCTCCAGCCTCTCATAATTCCTTTTTGAAGAGATGTGTTTTTTAAGGGCTGGGGTGCGTGGTAGCCTTTTGTCCACAATGTTTCTAATGTTGTGTCTTATTGAATTCTTCTGGGAAGAAAAAGCGGAGCAAAGCGGAGCGACTGAGGCTGCTCCGAGAGGAGGAAGAGCACGGCTGAAGGAGGAAGGTACTGACTGCGCCGTGTCTTCTGCCATGCTGTGCCAGGCAGGCTGGCGGTTCGGTCGCCAGTCACATTGTAAAGTATTTTATCATTTATTTTAAGGCGTTAGTTACTGCTTTTGCTTTCTCGTTCTATTTTAATGTAAGAATCTATACTATCACATGCTAGTCTTTCAAATATATCAGTAATTTAAATTATTTAATGATGGATTGCTACTACTTGGAGGGATTCAGAGGGATCTGTTAGTACACACCACTTATATTCAAATATAAACCTAAGTGGTCAGATAAAGCACAGGAACTCAGTAAAATTTGATTCTGATAAACAGTAGCTAATTTTGGATATTTTGCCACATGTAATATTTGGGATATATTTAAATTACAAAAACACTATTTTTTTCAGAAATTCATATTCAGCCATCATCCGTTATTTGCTAATCCTGCCAACCCCACCTTGAAGTGTTTATATTTACTGATGAAATTAGGGGCATTGGTACTGATTAGGTAGTAAGAATTTTCAAGATCAAATTCCTTAAAGATGGGAAATATGCAGTAGCAAAAGAAAAATTACACAGAACAGCCTAACTTCTTGTAGTTTAACAATATTTATTTGACAATTAGAATGCCAACTTCATTCATTAAAATGCATTAAGCACTGATAAAATACCAAAAAAGTGATTTTAAAATTATGAATAATCTGAATGGTTATGGCTATTAGAATTCAATATCTCTAAAGTTATATTCAGGTTTTTAAAAGACTCAGGTTCTATGTTGATTTTTAAGCATCTAATCTTGTCTTAAAAAAATGGAGCCCAGGGGGCTGGAGAGATGGCCTAGCGGTTAAGAGCGCCGACCGCTCTTAGAGAGGACCCGGGTTCGATCCCTAGCACCCACATGGCGGCCAAGAACTGTGTGAAACTCCAATTCCAGGAGAACTCCAGTTCCAGGGGAATCCGAGACCCTCTTCTGACCTCCGCAGCATTGCATGACACGGGTGTACAGACCTGCATGCAGACGGTACATTCATACACATACAGAAATAAATAAAATTTAAAAAAAATGGAGCACTCAGGAGGAGAGGCATGGTGGTGCACACCTTTAATCCCAGCACTCAGGAAGAGAGGCAGGCTGATCTCTGTGAGTTCAAAGCCAGCCTGGTCTACATGGATAGTCTGTCTCCAAAACAAAACAACTAAACTAAAATAAACTAAAATTAAATTAAATTAAATTAAATTTTAAAAGAGTACAAGGTCAGGACCTATATCTTGGGGAAAGTTTATTCTACAGACCAAGCTCATGTTCAACATGTTTTCCCTGATTTGTTTCAATAGTGCGCGCAAGGCTTCTGACAAGGCTGGCGTCCCCATCTCCTGTCAGCCTTCTATGGCAGAGCCCTTGGGTTGGTCACAGTCACTTTTGACTTGCTCTAAACTGTTTTTTACATCTGTTTATTTTGCTCACTCTGTGTATCTGCACGTGCGTGCATGTGGCACAACGATGAGGAGGCAGGGGATGACTGGTGGGACTCAGTTCTGTCCTACCGTATGGTTTCCAGGGATGGAACTCGGCTCATCAGGTTTACCCACTGAGCCATCTCACTGATCTGCTGCTCTGTGCTTTCTGAAGGAGAAGAGTACCAGTGTGGAGCTCCTTTTTATCTGAGACTCAGAGTCAGGCTCCTGTTTTGTAGGTTGATGGGAACTCACTGTGTAATAGTGCTGGTTTCCTAAGGCCATTTTCATATAATGATATATGGACTCATTTTTTTTTTTAAGGTTAGAAAGCAAACACTTTTCTTTTTTCCACCACAAAATACTGTTACTACTATAAAATATTACACTGTGTATTGGAAACATTTGGAAGAACCTTGAGAACCTGAAATATTGGGACCCACACCTGGAGATTAATTATTTTCTTTTTGGGTCCTCAGAGGAAGCTCGCTTGAAATTTGAAAAAGAAGAACAGGAACGGCAGGAGATAAAGCGAATTGAAAATGAAAAGTGGCGACGACTTGAAGAAAAGGTAAATAAACCTCAGCCAGTTCTGAAGGTTAAGCTCTGTGCTGTGCTCTGCTGTCATCCATGCCTCTCACATCTGGTCCTCTGTGGCCTGGCTGGCCATCTGGTCCTCTGTGGCCTGGCTGGCCATCTGGTCCTCCGTGGACTGGCTGGCCATCTGGTCCTCTGTGGCCTGGCTGGCCATCTGGTCCTCTGAACTGGCTGGCCATCTGGTCCTCCGTGGACTGGCTGGCCATCTGGTCCTCCGTGGACTGGCTGGCCATCTGGTCCTCTGTGGCCTGGCTGGCCATCTGGTCCTCTGTGGACTGGCCGGCCATCTGGTCCTCTGAACTGGCTGGCCATCTGGTCCCCTGTGGACTGGCTGGCCATCTGGTCCTCCATGGACTGGCTGGCCATCTGGTCCTGCGGACTGGCTGGCCACCTGGTCCTCCGTGGACTGGCTGGCCATCTGGTCCTCTGTGGACTGGCTGGCCATCTGGTCCTGCGGACTGGCTGGCCACCTGGTCCTCTGTGGCCTGGCTGGCCATCTGGTCCTCCGTGGACTGGCTGGCCATCTGGTCTTGCGGACTGGCTGGCCATCTGGACCTCTGTGGCCTGGCTGGCCATCTGGACCTCTGTGGCCTGGCTGGCCATCTAGTCCTCTGTGGCCTGGCTGGCCATCTGGTCCTGCGGACTGGCTGGCCATCTGGACCTCTGTGGCCTGGCTGGCCATCCGGTCCTCTGTGGACCAGCTGGCCAGCCCTCCCACAGACAAGTGGCATTTGTGGCATTCATGCCCAGCTTTGTACTCAGGAAGGGAGTAGCCTTGATCCTGGTTTTCACATCTGTCCACTGTCTGCCTTGGCAGAGACAGCTGGATTTTCAGGTGGACTTCAGGATTTTGTGCGGTGTTTCGGTTGAAGTAGAGGAAGTCTGCCCTGCCTCTCAGAGACAGTGGGGAAAAGACAAAGCAGGGCTGGGACAGCTCAGCTGGGAAGGCGCCGCGTGAGGACCCAGCCTCTGACCAGAGACCCAAGCGATCACCAGGCAAAGTGTCAACGAGAGACACTTGATGTCAGCCTCTGGCTTCTACACACGTACACAGAGGCATGTACATACATGCACATACATGCACACACACAGACAGGCATGTACATATCCACACACAGGAGAAAACATCTTCACAGCCTTTCAGATAGCTGTGTCTATTCTTTGATGCTATTCCAGAACACAATTCCATGGCAGTACCTGCTGTTTCCCTTTGTTCTTCTTTTTCTTTTCTTTTTTTGTTTTTTGTGGCAGGATTGCATTATGTTGTGTTGTGTTGTGGTGCTGAAACTATTCTCAAACTTCAAGCTCAAGTGAGCCTCCTGCTCCAGCCTCCTGAGAAGCTGAGACAACACACACATACACACACACACACACACACACACACACACACATACACACACACACCCCACCTTACCCTTCATAATGATGATGAATTTGTTGATGTGGAATCTTTTGACGTAGAATCTGAAACTCTGAAGATCTCATTTCCACCATGATTTTTCAACGTCATGCATTGCTTTCTGAGAAAAAATTGGTTCAGTGAATTGTTTAACCTACAAATGTCAAGGTATATTTTTATTCATTATTAAAACCTCATGTATGTGTTGGGGGTGGTATTGCTTGCCTTTAATCCCAGCACTCTGCAGACAGAGGCAGGAGGAGTGTGATGCCAGCCTCTTCTATGTAGTGAGTTCCAGGCCAGCTGGGGCTGCAAAGGAAGACCGTCTCACAGAAGTTCCCTCATTAATATCATTGGCAAACAAATTGGAAGTTAATGATTTACTAGTCACCAAATGCAGGGTTTTTTTTATCTAGATGTTTGCTGAAATCTTATTTAGAACAAATATTTCGAGGTGTATTCTTTTTTTTTTACATAAATTTATTTTTATATTTTTTAACAAATCTAGACCCGTGTTCCCACCCATTCCCCCACCCCGCCAGAGCTCATGCATTCTGCCAAACATGCTTTTCATCTCTTTCTCAGTCTTTCTCAATATTCTCCATGAGGAAGTTGACTGTTTTGAGAAGTTCACTGTTTCAGTCATTTCTTTGATGCAGTCCTTTCTGTTGTTGTTGTTGTTTCCAATATGCATTGCGCCCAACTGCTTTGGACAAAAGCTCAGGGGGCCCTACACAAGAAATACTTACAACTTGGTAATTGGCACTAGCATCCACAGATGAGGGATACCATTCATCGTTTGTTTTTCTGGGACTGTGTTACTTCACTCAGCATGATGTCCTCTAACTCCAGCCATTTTCCTGCAAAGCTCGTGATGTCGTCTTTCTTTACTGCTGCATAGAACTCCATTGTGTAGATGAACCACATTTTCTCTATTCACTCGTCAGTTGAGGGGCATTTAGGTTGGTTCCAGCTCCTTGCTATTGTGAAGAGAGCTTGCATCAAAACTGCCGTGCATGATCTCTTGTGGTTGGCATGAGTCTTGAGGGTACATCTGCCCAGGAGTGGTATGGCTGGGTGGGGTGGCAAGTTCATTCCAAGTCCGTCCAAGGGTTCTCCACACTGCTTTCCAAGTGGTGTGAGTTTACATTCCCACTAGCCAGTGGTTATGAGTGTTCTCCTTTCCACCTCTTGGTATCATTTGTTTTCTTGATCCTAGCCAGTCTTATTGAGTAAGATGATATCTTAAGTGGTTTTCTTCATTTGCATTTCTTTATGATCAGTGATGTTTGAACACTTCTTGAGGTGTTTCTCAAGCCATCTCTAATTCCATCACTTGTGAATCTCTGTTCAGCCTCTTTGCTCCATCTATTGAGTGGGTATTGTTTTCTTTTTGTTTTTTGAGTAGTTTATATATTCTGGAAATCAATGCTTTGTCAGGATGTTTCTGCAGTGAAGGTTTCCTCCCACTCTGTGGGATTTCTCTCACTTCCTTGATTGTTTTTTGCTTGTGATACAAAGTGGCTTTTGATTTGATGAGGTCCATATTGTCAATTGTCGAACCTTAATTCTTGTGCAGCACTTCTGTCTGATTAGGAATCTTTTCTACGCCTTATGTCTTGTAGTCTGCTTGCAACTTTTTTTCTATGTACTTCAGAAGTTGTTTGGGGTTTCACGTTTGAGGTCTTTAATCCATTCTGGAGTTGACTTTTTGTACAGCGAGAGGTAGGGGTTTAATTTCATTCTTCCTACAGGTGGTGGATCCAGTTTTGCCAACACCACTTGCTAAGATGCTGTCTTTTTCTCCATTGTGGCTTCTTGACCTTGTCAAATATAAGATGGCTGAAATTGTATGTGCTCAGTATTTGGATCATTTAGTTTTGTTTCATTGGTCAACAGGTGTGTTTTTGTGCCAGTTACCAGGCTGTTTTTGACTATAGCCCTGTAGTATAGTTTGAAGTCATGGTATAATGCTCCCCCCTTGTTGCTCTTTTCACTCAGGGTGTTGTTTTGGCTTTCGGGGGTCGTTTGTTTTTCCAAATGATTTAAGCACTTTTGTTTCCAAGCTTGTGAAGAAACTCTTGGGGATTTTGATTGGGATTGCGTTAAATCTATACAAGATTTTCGGTAAAATGGACTTTTTTACAATGTTTAATTTCCCAATCCAATGAGGCATGGAGGTTTTTTCCATCTTCTGATGTCTTCTTCAATTTCTTTTTTAAACGTTTTTTTAAAATTTTTGTTGTAGAGATTTTGGTTGTCTTTGGTTAGGTTTGTTCCTAGGTATTTTATTGTTTTTGAGGGCATATTGTGAGTTGGGAGGTCTCTTTGAATTCTTTTTTCAGTTGCTTGTTGTTGTGTGTTTGTAAAGAAGGCCATTACTTTTTAAAGGTTAATTTTTGTATCCTGCCACTTGCTGAAAGCTGTTAATCATTTCTAGGAGTTTTCTGGTGGAGTTTTTAGCATCCCTTAAGTAAACAATCATATCAGCAAATAAGGATAGATTTGACTTCTCCTTTTCCCATTAGTACTCCTTTAATATCCTTTTCTTGCCTTATTTGCTCTAGCAAGTGTTTTCAGCATTATATTGAAAGAGGGTGGTGCAGGGGGCAGCCTTGCCGAGTCTCTACCTTTTAAAGGGAATGTTTCTGTCCATTTCCCATTTAGGATGATATTGTGTGGGTTTCCTTATATGGCTTTGATTACATTGAGGATGATCCCTCCAATCCAATTTCCTTTCTAGGACTTTAAGCATGAAGGAGATGCTGGATTTTGTCAAGGCTTTTTCCAGCATCAATTTGGATTATGGTGTGGTTTTTGTCTTTGATTCCGTTTATGTGTCTTTTTGATGATGTTTATTGTTTTCGTATTGTTGAACCCATCCCTGCATCTCTGGTATGATCCAACTTGGTCATGATGGATGATCTCTTGATGTGGGGTCTGTATGTATTTTGTGATTTGCCAGTATCCTGTTAGAATGCTGGCATCTGTGTTCATGAGGGAGATGGGTCTATAATTCTCCTTTTGAGTTGGATCTTTGCCTGGTTTTGGTAATAGAGATGGTGATGCTGGTTTATAGAAGGAATTTGGGAGAATTCCCTCTGATTGTATACTTCTAAACAGTTTCATAATAATGGTTGTATGTCTTTTGAAATGTTTTTAGAATTCTGCCATAAAACCGTCTGGGCCTGGGTTTTTTTTAGTTGGGAGTGCTTCTTACTACTCCTCTATTTCTTTTATTTATGGGTATGTTTAAGCTGCTGATTCTTCTTGGCCGAGCTTTTTGGTGATTCCCAGGATTTCAAATATTCATCCATTTCTTTAGTTTCAAACTTGGTAGAATATAGGTTCTGATATTCCCATATGATTTTTCTGTATCTTTTCCTTGTGTGTTGTGCATTTCCCTTTCATCAAAGATTGTATTGATTTGGAGTTGTTCTTCTTTTTGTTAACTGGGCTAGAGGTCTGTCTTCTTGTTTATTCTTTCAAAGAACCAACTTTTGGCTTCATTGATTTTTTGTATTGTTTTCTTTGTTTCTATTCATTTCATTCTGACTCTGATTTTTTGTTATTTCTTTCTGTCTGTGGTTTTAGGGTTCATTGTTGTTGCCTCTCAAGTGCTTTTAGACTGTAGTGTTAGATCATTCCACTTGTACTCTTTCTGTTTTTCTAATGTAGGCACCCAGGGCATAAACTTTCCTGTTAGGACTGCTTTTAAGGTAACCCATAGTGTTTTGTTGTGTTGTGTTGTCAACTGTCATTCAGTTCCAGGATGCTCTTGTATTTCTTCTTATCTTCTTCCTTGACCATTCACTTGTCATCATATTAAGAGTGGGTTTAATGTGTGTTTATGCTCTTTCATGTGTTTTTGTAGGCAGGAGGGGCTTGTCCTGGGTTGATGTTGAGCTTTATTTGCATTGGTCTGAGAGATGAAATGCATGAAATTATTTCAATCTTTTTGATTTGTGAGGTTTCTTCTGGTCCCAGCATGTGGTCGATTTTGGGATGAAGTTTTGTGAGGGGTGGGGGGGGGGCGGAGGGTGGGACGGCTGGGCAGCAGGGAGGGGTGGGTATGATTCGGGGAGAGGACGATAGGGGAGGTAGGGGAGGAGGGAGGTGGGGGGAGAGTGTGTAGGGGTAGGGGGAGGAACATAGGGAGAGAGGGTGAATTGAGTGAGGTTATAGAGTGGGTGTAGAGTATGTAGAGAGAAGGGTCATACCATGGGAATATGATAACTGGGTATGGGAGTAAGTTTAGTAAAGGGAGATGTGGAGGGAACTTCTTTAGTTTGTGTTTTTTTGTTGGATAGTTGTGTTTATTGAGTATGTTTTTATACTTATTATTATTTTTTTTTTTTTTTTTTTTATAGATTTTATTGTTTTTATTTTAATTATATTTTAATTTTTTTTTTACCTTTATTAATTTTACATTTTTTTTTTTCATTTCTTTATCTTTTATTTTAGTTTTTTTTATTTCATTTTTTTTTTTTTTTTTTGTCTTTTTAAGGACAGTGTTCTCCCCTTGTAGACAAAGTTATTCGCCTTGGAAATAACTCAGTAGACCAGGCTGGCCGTGACCGCACAAAGAGCCACACATGCCTCTGCATCGCCAAAGCGAGAGGATTAAAGGCGTGCGACCACCTGCCCTGATGGGGTAAGGTCATTGCGAAAGAGGAGGAGCGACCCAAAAGTTAAAATGTATAAGGGGGGCTCATCAGGACAGAAGGGCCTGGAGGCCTGGGGAGCATCGCAAAGGTAGGAAAAAAATGAAAAGGAGGGGGGGGGGGTCGGTAAAGAGTTGGGGGTGGGTGTTTGGGGGGGGGGTGGGGGGGGGCGAAGGAATAGAGTTGGTGAGGGAGTGCGGGTGTGCATGGGCCAGACAGGGTGCCAAAGGAAAGGGAAGGATCGATGGGCAAAGGAATCGACAACCACCCCTCCACCCCCTTATACAGAGGAGGGCGCTTTTTTGTCCTCGATCTTCCCAAAAACCACATGCAGGAAGATCATGCATTCTGCAAGAACTGTCCTGCCTCTTTCCTCAGTGGGTGTTTTTTTTTTCATTTTTAGCTATAAGTGATAATCCATGAGTACAAGCATCCTTCATGCAAAACCTATCTGCAGGCTGTTGTGCCCAAACACCTACAGCCCCACCATCCAGTGGGGGGTGACAGGTTGTTTGTTCAATCAAGTTGATCAAATGAGTGTCTCTTAGGATCCAATAAAAGCAGTAATTCCCCTTTTCATCAGAATGGTCTTGCATGACGCTGGCTCTGTCATCTTAAGTTAGTGTGGATTGGGACTGATGCCTTGATTTGTACTCAGGCAGTAGTTCTCTCCTCTTGTCCTATTAGGGCAAATAATCACTTAGTGCTGTGTAAGCAGCTTGACCTCTCAGGCCCTAGAGAAGAGACCTGCGAAGCCCCCGTTCGACTGTCTTGTTGGCATCAGCTTTTTTCAGACTAATTTAACTGTTTATTTTGAAACTGTATATTCAGCCAAATAAATTTTAGATGTTATTTAATGTAAAAGTGAAATGAAAGAGCATATCAGTGTCTCTGTCTTTATGTGACAGGATCTAGAAAGGAGAAACGAGGAACTTGAAGAACTTAATTTACTAGAGGAATGCTTTCTTGAGGCAGAGAAGTTAAAGAGAGAGACCAGAGTCCTTGCCCAGGTGAGGCTCACTTGTTTCCTTTCTTGAGCTCACATTTTGTGATTACCAGGAAATTATAGCCTGATACCAATTTTGATCTTGGGAGAATTTTAAATTTATCAATAAAAACAAAATCTGGGCTGTGGAGGTGGCTCAGCTGTAGAGGACCTGAGTATGGGTTCCAGTCTCCACATAGAGGCTCACAGCCCTCTGTAACTCCAGCTCGAGGGAATCCAACACCCTTTCCTGGCCTTGATCGGTACTGCACACGCAGGATGTGCGTGCACACACACACATAAATAAAAATAAATCTTAAAAAAAAAATCTCTCAAGCTGGGAGCAATGGTGCATGCCTTTAATCCCAGAAGGAAGCAGAGGTTGGTGGATCTCTGTGAGATTGAGGCCAGCCTGTCCTATATAGTGAGTTCCAGGCCAGCTGGTTGCTACAGGGAGACCCTATCTCAAAGAACCAAAAGATAAACGTATATAAAGCAATTTAGTCTTGATCAGAAAGTACAACCTTAGAAACAATGGAGACAGCTAGCAGAAGACAAGTAGACAACTTACTGTACAATATGTGGGTCTTTTTAAAATTGTAAGCACAGTGCAGTGACCTTTGTGTGGATGATGTGAGTCCTCCCAAAATGCCAGTGGCATGGACTGCAACTAATGATTGGGGAAGGGGAAAGAACTTGAGATATTGGCCTATAGATAAGCACCATGATTTGATGGGAAAACAACACAAACAAGAACCTAACAGCAAACAGAACTTCTGCCCAGCCAAATAATGAGATTGGAAATTAGTTAGATAAAGGAGATGTGGTTATTTTAGTTGGTTTACTTAGTTGGTTACATATTTTATATCAGGTTCCTGGTTAACATCATCCATAGTGTTTGTCTAAACTGGGGGAACTGGGTTGAGAACTCAGGCTTCCAAAACTGTAACTTAGAGGGCAGTGAACGACTCCATGGGTGAAGTTGCTTGCCACTAAGCCTGAAGACCTGAGCTTAATCCATGTTCCACGTGGTGGAAGCAGGGAACTGGCCCCTGCAAGGTGTCTTCCGTCCTCCACAGGTACACCATGCTGTGCATGTTCCCCCCACATGTAAAAATACAGTTCTTCAAATGTGGCTCCATTTTCAGTTGCATCTTCATGAGGGTGACCTGTCACATGTTTCTATCCCCAGTGGAAGCATTACATTAAGTGTGACGGGAGCCCTGATCCCTCGGTAGCCCAGGAGATAAACACTTTCATCAGCTTGTGGGAAGAGGAGACAAAAGAGACTTTCGAGGAAGTGGTCGGGAAGAGCAAACTAGTGCTGTCTGTAAGTACCTCAGCATCTTCCCAAGATGTGACTCGAGTTACAGAGCCTTTGCCAATTCACGACACAGGTACTTCTGACCTCTGGACCAAAGAGACAGTGATCTTTTCAGTCATTGTTTTACAGCTCTTAATCCCTTCCTACCTTAGACAACATAAACTTGAAACATGTATTTGTCTGTTTAACTGAAGCAAAAAAAAATCAAATTGTATGCATAAACTTGGAGATGTGTGGGTGGTTCTCATTCCTAGCTGACATGGTTTGTGGCCATGATTTGGTTTTTGTAGTGTTACCCCAACCCACAAAGCCCATGTGCTAAAGGCTCAGTTGCTCCTCTGGTGTGATTTGGGCCATGGAGGGACCTCTGGGGGTATGAGCTGATGGAGAGAGATCAGATCAGATCACTGCAAGTCTGTCCTTGAAAGGGATGTTGACCCTTCCCAGAGCCTTCCTTGGCTGCACTGAGCACAAGGGAGCAACCCTGTTCTGCTCTGCATTTCCTGCATTTCCTTTTAGGCTGGAGAGCAACAGAGCCAAGCAAGCATGGACCAGGACCTCTTAGACTCAAAATGAATGTCTCCTCCTCATAAGCTGATGTGCTTAAGCACTGAGTCATAGGTAGAACTCTAACACGTTGACCATTATTTCAGTGCTATAACTTGTTTGTTTGGATAAACATTTTTAAATTACCTTTTTAGCACATAAAATAATGGTTTTCACTGTGACTGTTGCATGCATATCCTTGTGTCTTTCTCACACTCATTTTGGTGGGCACTGGGGAGCTTCAAGAAAACTCATCTTCCATGTCTGCAAATAAGATGGATAGCCGAAGGAGTTTCTACTGCACAATGTACTTTAAACTACCAAGGAAACTTTTGAATGAGTTTACATATGTAGTTTAGCCTATAAAATAAGGACAAATCCTTTAGGCCATAGAAAACGTCAGAAAGTGAGAGTGTAGAAGCCACTGATGTCTTAAAGGGCTATCAAAGTTAAGAGCAAACTGGACCCCAAAACTGCTGTCAATCTCAGGAAAAAAATACGCTGCAAAAGATGAGGAAAGATGTTTGGCTCATTTTTAGCTTAATCATAGACAATAAATGTGTTTGCTGACATCTCTCGATCACAAATGAATGAGAAGCAGCCTAAGAGAACATATGAGGCTCAGCAGCGTGAAGAGGTGTCTGTCATGGCGCCTGTCACAGTGCTGAAGGGCTTCAGTGCAGGACAGGGGAGTGAGGTAGCTAGCAGTCACAGACAGGATGTCCACAGTTGCTAGAGATATGAACCCTCAAATCGAGGAAGCCCACCACATTCCAAGAAGTAAGACTTGTCTTTACACTCACAGTGCTCCCCAACACCAAACATGTATGAAGTGCTCCCCCGTTCCCACTGGCTGCCTTTCCAGTTCACACCAAGTGAGTAACGTGTAGTTTAATGCCGACACTAACCACCCAGCATTTGCATAGCCCCTGCCTGTTAGGAGCATGATCCCACAGATTGCGTCTGCCTTCTAACAGCATCCCAGGTTACCTGTACTTCTGAGCAACTTTCTTGTTGGAGGGGATATCTTTCTAGAATGGCTCAGCAAACCCAGGCAAAGTGCTTGCTTCTTGAATCCTCTGAGTGTTCTACCTTCAGCAACTTGATCTGTTCAACCAGAAAGCTCTCTGAACCCCATTGTTTGGGATTCTTATGGACAGCTCACTCCATAGACACCCTCAAGGCTAGGAAGATGGCTCTAGCTTCCCACTCTGCAGTCAACTTGTTTCTGTAGGTACCCCTGTCCTTCAGAAAGCCACCACACTAGCAAAACTCAGCATAGCTTAAGACAGATTATTATGAAAAACAAGAACCATTTCTTTCACCCTAGCACCATAGAAAAGCTGCCATGTTCTGCAATAGAACCAGAAAGTAGAATAAGACACTCATGTTGCCCTGCAGTCCTAAGTAGCAATGAGTCGAGATCCCCTTGCTGAAAGCTTTGTAGCACACAGATGGAAGCCCAAGGGGAATTTTGTTTTGTGTTTTGTTGTTTTAAGTACTTTATTTCTCTGTGATCTTAGATTACAGAATAAACTTAGGGGAGGATGTCTTCATGATAGTAAACTAAGACATTCCTCAACTGGAAAGCGATGGGTGTGTTAGTCACTTTTCTGTTGCTGTGATAAAACCACCACGACCAAGGGAACTTATAAAAGGAAGAGTTTATTTGAGCTTACAATTGACAGTTCCAGGGAATTAGAGTCCATTGTGGCAGGAGGCATGGTGGTGGGGCTGGAGCAGAAAGCTAAGGCAATGAGCACAGGAAGCTTGAGAGAGAGCCACTGAAGACTAGCAAGGCTTGTTGAATTCACTAAGCCCACTCCCAGTGATGTACTTCCAGATGGCCACACCTTCTAAGATCTCCCAACACAATACCACCACTGGGGACAAAATGTCTGAATACTTGAAGCCTATGGGGGACATTTTCATTCTCATTCAAACCACCACAGATGGATGGGTCATCCCTTTTTGCTTTTCCTTTGATGCTTTTTCGGTTGACTGACAGGAACATTCTTTTGTACATTACAGCTCATTGAGAAGCTGAAGCTAATTTTACTGGAAACTCCACCATGTGATCTGGAAGAGGAAACCATAACACAGCATCAAGGGTCAATCCTGCGTCTGCAGGAACTCCTCCATCTGAAGTTCAGTGTGGCCACAGAGCTGCTTCTCAGAGTACGGGGCACACCTTTCTAATGTACTGACTTCTACAAGTGTTAGCATCTTACAGTATGTGACAAGCCAGTATCGTCTCTTAAAAAATTAAAATATGCCAGAAAAATCAATGAAATAAAGCACATTTATCTTTAATAACAGTTATTTTATTAAAGAAACAAACATCAATATAGATAAAACCTTGTTTTTCTTGTACTTGCTAAAATATACTGCATTTATGGAAAAAAATTCACAAAATGATATTGAATATTTACTCTAGATCAGTTGACACAGATTGCAATAATCGGCATCTTTTTTCCTCCAATTTTTATTTTGAAAGTATTATGTTCAAGGGCTAGAGAGATGTCTCCGTGGTTAAGAGCACTGGCTGCTCTTACAGAGGACCCTGGTTCAAGTCCCAGCACCCAGATGGTTGCTAAGAGCCATTTGTAACTTGAATTCCAGGGGATCTGATGCCCTATTCTGACTCTGTGGGCACTGCATAACATGGGTGCACTTACATATATGCAGGCAATACACTCATACACCCATTTAAAAAATGCTATGTTCAAGCATGAGATTAAAAGAACAGTACTGTGAACAGTACCACTGACAATACCAACAGTACACCATGAACAGTACTGTGAACAGTACAGCTAACTGTACCACCAACAGCACCATCAACAGTACCATCAACAGTTCCATGAATAATACCATCAACAGTATCATGAACAATACCATCAACAATATACCATCCACAGTACTGTGAACAGTACTGCTAACACTACCACCAACAGCACCACCAACAGTACCATGAACAATACCATCAACAGTATACCATGAAGTACCACCAACAGCACTATCAATAGTACCCTGAACAATAGTGCCAACAGTACACCATGAACAGTACCACCAACAGCACCATCAATAGTACCCTGAACAATAGTGCCAATAGTACACCATGAACAGTATCACCAACAGCACCATCAATAGTACCCTGAACAATAGCGCCAACAGTACACCATAAACAGTACCACCAACAGCACCATCAATAGTACCATGAACAATAGCACCAACAGTACACCATGAACAGTACCACCAACAGCACCATCAGCAGTACCATGAACAATACCACCAACAGTACCACGAGCAGTACCATCAACAGCAACATGAGCAGTACTGGGAATCCTCATGTTCTCTATGCAGACAATAAATTTTCAGCTTCATTTACTTATAACTTATATAAAGTTCAAGATTTTGAGTGGTTTTATAATTTATCTTTTTTTTCCCTTTGCACCCAGACGTTTCAGTATTATGGCATTTTTACCCCTGAATATCTCAGTACTAATCACTAATACTAATCCAAATAACTAAATTATTATGCCTAGTCAGTTTCATAATTCCAACATCCAGTGCTTAGTCAAAGTTTCTCACTTGTGGCTTTTGAGTCTACAGGTATGCATCGTGTTTGGCAGTTTTGTCTCTGGTTTCTTTTGGTCTTGAAACAGTCATGTGGATAGTGTTGGTGGGGTCAAGTCTAATTAGAAAAGGCTGCGAAGGTAGCTTAGGACTGGCGTCTGGCACTGGGGTTATCATTAGAAGTATTATATCACGATTTTGCCGCTGTTATGTTATAAGTCAAATGAAGAAAAAAAGTGTTATGATTATCAGTAATCAAGATTTTCACTTCTGGGGCTAGAGAGATGGCCTAGTGGTTAAGAGTGCCCACTGCTCTTGCAGAGGACCCGGGTTTGAGCCCCAGCACCCACATGGGGCTGAGAACCATCTTTAACTCCAGTTCCAGGGGAATCTGACACCCTCCCTCCGCGGCATTGCACAACATGGGCACACAAACCTGCATGCAGACAGTACATTAATACACATACAAAATAAATTTTTAAAAAAAGTTTAAAAGATTTTCACTTCTTTGTGAGTTTTTGTTTTTTTTCCCCCCTTAGGATCTTACTATGTAGCTCTGGATAGCCTGGAACTCATTATGTAGACCAGCTGGCCTGGAGGTCACAGAGATCTGCCTGCCTCTGCTTCCTAAGTGCTGAGATTAAAAATGTGTGCCACTATTCCTGGCTAAGATTTTCATTTTAAGAGAAAATAGATGCAGATTTTTTTCCCTAGTCTTCTTTTATATATTACATTAAATTTAAAATAGAGATATGGTACAAGCCAGTTTTTACTGCATAAATAGAAGCAGGGGAAGTGGAGTGTGTCTCAGTGGTGCAGCATTTGCCTAGTGTGCACGCGAGAGACCCTAGATTTTATCTCTAGAACCTCCCAGAAATGGAAAGAGACATATGGGAATGAAGAGATGACCCTTACCAGGACTAGAGATGTAGTGGCTGGTTCCAGCTCTGGAGCCTGCTAGGGCAAGGTCAGGCTGGGTTGTTATACTGAGCATGATCTTTTACTGTCTCATGTAGATGTGTGGTGTATATGTATGTATGGATGTGGTGTGTTATGTATATAGGTGCATGTGTGTGCACATGCCTGTGGAGTCCCAGAGTGGAGGTCAGATGTCCTCAGCTGTGCCCTACCTGCCATGGTCAGGTAGGGTCTCTCAGTTGAACCCAGTCCTCACCAATAGGGCTAGCCTCAGGATCCAGCTTGCTCCTGTGACCCTGTCTCTACCTTCCCAGGCTGGAATTACAGGGAACTGCCACACCACCTGGCATTCACCTGGATTCTGGGGATCTGGATCCTCACATTTACACAAGCGTGTTAACCACTGAACCATCTCCATACATCCTAGAATATTGTTTTTAAAAAGAATCCTTTGCCATTTTGCTTTAAACTTATTTTCACCCAGATTATTCCTTTAATAAATTAATAAAAGCAACCCGGCATATCAGCGATGAGTAACTTTCCTTAAGTTGTATAGTTTCGTGAGGTGTTTGGCACTTTGTAATGTTTCCTGTTTGCTCTCTCAGCAAGCCAGTACGTTGGCAGATCTGGACAGTGGAAATATGGAAAGAGTAATTCGAGACGAAAACCTCACTCTGTATGTGTGGGCTAACCTCAAGAAGAATCCAAGGTACCTCTTGTGATCCTTTCCCTATAGATGTGGAAGGCAGGCACCTGCTGCAGCATAGTGTGGCACACTGGGAAGGCTAACCAGCTGGGGAAGGAAGTCAGCAGTTGGGGAAGGAAGTCAGCCAGCTGGGGGAGGGAGTCAGCCAGCTGGGGAAGGAAGTCAGCCAGCTGGGGGAGGAAGTCAGCCAGCTGGGGGAGGAAGTCAGCCAGCTGGGGGAGGAAGTCAGCCAGCTGGGGAAGGGAGTCAGCCAGCTGGG
>VZQC01013997.1:385475-406514 GCA_009823505.1 Rhizomys pruinosus | reverse complement strand
TGGTCTTTTTGAGACAGGGTCTCCCTGTAGCTCTGGCTGTCCTGGAACTCACTCTGTAAACCAGGCTGGCCTCGAACTCACAGAGATCCACGTGCCTCTGCCTCCCAAGTGCTAGGATTAAAGGCGTGCGCCACCACGCCCGGCATTTATTTATTTCTGTATGTGTATCAATGTACTGTCTGCATGCAAGTTTGTGCACTCGTGTCGTGCAATGCCACGGAGGTCAGAAGAGGGTGTCGGATTCCCCTGGAACTGGAGTTCTCCTGGAATTAGAGTTTCAGACAGTTCTTGGCTGCCATGTGGGCGCTGGGGATTGAACCCGGGTCCTCTGCAAGAGCGGTCGGCGCTCTTAACCGCTAGGAAGCCTGCTTTCTTATACTGTACACAACAACCTGTCCAGGAGTGGCACCACCCATAGTGGGCTGGGCCCTCCCACACTGCTCAACAATCAAGACAATACTCCACAGATGTGGCCACAGGCCAGTCCAATGGAGGCAATTCCCCAACTGAGGCCCCTTTAACACAGGTGTGTCAAGTTGACACTAAAGCTATGCAGCACATACTGGGTCCCTCCCAATGATTTTGGTGTGATATACATTTCAGCTCCTTCAAGGCAACTTGCTGCTGACTTGTAGCAAGACCTTCACAAACTAGAGGATTTTCTTATTACTCTGCTACTTTCTTAACATATTGGGTTTTATAAGAAAGAGTTTTATACAGTACTAGCTGATTTCCTTGGGTTGCTGCCCTTCCTGCTGAGGTCTAGCTATCATAAATGTATCACTTGTGCATTTCAGTAAGAGTAGTCCTGGGGCTGGAGAGATGGATCAGCAAGTAAGAGTTCTTGCTATGTAAGCAGGGTACCTGAGTTCCAGTCCCCAGCACTCGCATAAAAGACAGGTGTGGTCATGAGTGCACCTGTAACTCTAGTGGCATGGGAGGACAGAGGAGCCACCAGCCTAGCTCCAAGTTCAGTGAGACATACTGTCCCAGGGGAGCAAGGCAGAGAGTGACAGAGCAGGGCACCCAACATCCTCCTCTGCCCTCATGCCTGTGTGCTCAGGCATACGTGGAATACACAAATGCATGCACACATGCACACACATTACAGGTACGCACTACAAAAAGCATAATTACAGTCCTTTGGTCCAAAGACTCATTTTCAGTTAAGATTTTCGAGACATTTACTTACTATGTTTGATAAAATTCTTTTTTTTTTTTTTTGGTCTTTTTGAGACAGGGTCTCCCTGTAGCTCTGGCTGTCCTTCCTGGAACTTACTCTGTAGACCAGGCTGGCCTCGAACTCACAGAGATCCATGTGCCTCTGCCTCCCAAGTGCTAGGATTAAAGGCGTGCACACTAATAAATTTCTGTATGTGTATGAATGTACTGTCTGCATGCAAGTTTGTGCACCCGTGTCGTGCAATGCCACGGAGGTCAGAAGAGGGTTTCGGATTCCCCTGGAACTGGAGTTCTCCTGGAATTGGAGTTTCAGACGGTTCTCGGCTGCCATGTGGGTGCTGGGGATCGAACCCGGGTTATCTGCAAGAGCGGTCTGCGCTAGGTCATCTCTCCAGCCCTGATAAAATTCTTAAGAAATTAGCCATTCTCTGGCGCTGGAGAGATGGCTCAGCGGTTAAGAGCACCGACTGCTCTTGCAGAGGACCCGGGTTTGATTCCCAGCACCCACATTGTGGCTAAGAACCACCTTTAACTCCAGTTCCAGGGGAATCTGATGCCCTCTTCTGACCTCTGTGGCATTGCACGACACGGGTGCACCAACTTACATGCAGACAGGACACTCATACACATAAAAAATAATAAATAAGATAAAAAATAAAAAAGAAATTAGCAGTTCTCTCTCAGCACAAAGGCACTTTTTTTTGCTATAACTCCTATTTTAGGAGGCACTAAAAATATCAACATAAGACATACAGCATATTAGCTTATTTTCTTTAAACAGAAGAGAGTAAAAGATTAGGATGTGGGGCTGGAGAGATGGCCTAGCGGTTAAGAGCACCAACTGCTCTTGCAGAGGACCTGGGTTCAATCCCCAGTACCCACATGGTGGCTGAGAACCGTCTGTAACTCCAATTCCAGGGGAATCTGACACCCTCTTCTGACCTCTGCAGCATTGCATGACACGGGTGAACAAACCTACATGCAGACAGTACATTCATACACATACAAATATAAATAAAAATTTTAAAAAAGATTAGGATACATGTATATTAGATATAAAAATGTGAATTAAGGGCTAGATGGCTCAGTGAAGGTTCCTGCAGATCCGAGTTCAATTCCTGAGCCCTTTGTGTTGGGAGGAAAGGACCGGCTCCCATGGGTTGTCCTCTGACTTCCCGGTGTGGCATGATGCACCACCCACTCCCCACACACAAATTTGAATTACATTAGTACCAAAAATGTTTAGAATCCAAGAGTCGAAAGCAATATAGAAAACGGACCATTCTTGGTGCTGAGTACAGGTAATTACATTTTGAGTATGACAACAGCCACATGAAAGAAAAAATGTCCTAAGGGGTGGGGACATAACCTGTGCTGATGCAGAAGGTAGGGTGGTAGGGTTGTTCTTGAAAGTTTGTGTTTGCTTAATTGTTCTTTGATCAATAAGATATTTGTCTTCACTTTTTTATAACTCTACTGGACTTCAACACTTCCATTTCTCTCTCTTTCCATGTCCTGCTGTGTGCTGTCTGTCTTTCCATGTCCTGCTGTGTGCTGTCTGTCTTTCCATGTCCTGCTGTGTGCTGTCTTTCCATGTCCTGCTGTGTGCTGTCTGTCTTTCCATGTCCTGCTGTGTGCTGTCTTTCCATGTCCTGCTGTGTGCTGTCTGTCTTTCCATGTCCTGCTGTGTGCTGTCTGTCTTTCCATGTCCTGCTGTGTGTTGTCTGTCTTTCCATGTCCTGCTGTGTGCTCTCTGTCTTTCCATGTCCTGCTGTGTGCTCTCTGTCTTTCCATGTCCTGCTGTGTGCTCTCTGTCTTTCCATGTCCTTCTGTGTGGCTCTTTCTCCTTCCTTTCTTTTTATTTAGACTGGGACCCCATGTTGGGGTGATTGTCCTTCCTGATAGTCTTCCCTGGAAAGCATCTTAGAGGCACCCAGAGCTGTGTCTCCTCTGTGACTCTGATCTCGTCATCTTGACCTGAAGAATGACCATTACTCTTTGTAAATTTAAAATTACATGCCTCCCATTAGGTGATGGTGGAGGTTTGGTTTTCGTGTGTGTTAGCAACATGGCCACTAGGAAGGCCCTTCATACTGAGTCAGAGTCAGTTTAAATGGACGTTTCCGCTGTTGTCGTTCCAGTTTGTATATAATACAACATATTTAGAAAGACCTAATTTGAGTGTACCACAGTTATGAGAGGTTTTTTAAAAAAGTAATTACTTTCAGTCGGGCGTGGTGATGCACGCCTTTAATCCTAGCACTCAGGAGGCAGAGGCAGGCGGATCTTTGTGAGTCCAAGGCCAGCCTGGTCTACAGAGTGAGTTCCAGGACAGCTGGGGCTACAGGGAGACCCTGTCTCTAAAAGACCAAAAAAAAAAGTAATTACTTTCATAAATATTTTACTAGGCTGAGGGGTGTTTGGAGATGGAGCATGTGTTGAAGATAAAGTAATCTGTCTGAAATACTCTGAACAGGCCTGGCTGGCATGTGTGAGACTTCAGAAGGAAAAACTGAACAGAGAGGAGATTTAAAATAAATATTATATTTACATATAGTGTTTGTCAAACTCTTGCTAACACCTGCTATAGGGAACTCACCATGATTGTGTGGGCTTTGTCTTTCTTTTTATAGCTAAGATGGTGGTGGGTTGCTTGAGTTTTCTTTTTACATTTGTTTATTTGGTGTGAATTCAAGTGCCTGTGCCAGTGTGTGTAGGTCAGAAGGAGTTGAATTTCCTATCATGCGAGTCTCAGGGATCAAACTCAGGTCACCAGGATTGGCGACAGATGCACCTACCTACAGTCATCTCAAGGGCCCATTTTGTGTGTGTGTTTGTGCATGTCTGTTCTTGTATGTGTTTGCATGTGTCAGTATGTATGCATGAAGTCAGTGTATATGTGAACATGTGTGTTTATATGTCTATGTGTATATGCATGCATTTGTGATTTTTGTGCCTGTGTGTTTGCATGTCTGCATGTGTCTGTGTTTGTGTCTGCATGTGTGTTTGCATGGGTCTCTGTGTGCATGTGTCTGCATGCATCTGTGCATATGTGTGTTTGTGTGTGTGTGTGTTTGTATGGCAGAAGCCAGATGAGAGGCCTCTTGTTCCAACAGCAGCGAATGGTCAGGAAAGGCACGTGGGCATTCCTGGTGGCAGCCATACCGTGTGATGCAGCAGCAGCAGCAGCAGCCCTGCTCCTATGCTGCGGTTGTTGGAGTGTCTGCCTAGAATCCTGGCAGGGGACAAGGTGACAGCCAGAGCTACACCTTGTGCTTTTTCAGTTCTGGGACCTGGCCAGGGGCAGGCAGCAGAGCCACCAACGCTCCTCTCCAGACCTCTTTTGGTGCAGCGCACCAGGCATGGGTGGCAACTTAGCCACTCAGCACATCCCTGTGTGTCTTTGGTCTTTGCTCTAGGCTAAATCCACACTTGGCTGGCCACTCCCTTGCCTCAGAGGGCGGGACTTCCTGTCCTGTCCTCCTCAGGAGCAGCAACCTTGTTTCCCTCTATGTTGTAATGGAGCACCCAGTAGGTTTGTGTCAGAGACACTTGGTGAGCCAAATTGAATTCACAAGGGAGCTACCCCCAGGGCAATGCAGTGGAGTCTGTAAGGTCCCTGGGATAGGAGGATGCAGAGGGTTCTGAGCCCCTCCCACACAATAGTGCAGACTCAGAGCAGCTTTTTTTTTTCCTTTGGTCTTTTTGAGACAGGGTCTCCCTGTAGCCCCAGCTGTCCTGGAACTCACTAGGTAGACCAGGCTGGCCTTGAACTCACAAACATCCACCTGCCTCTGCCTCCCAAGTGCTAGGATTAAAGGTGTGCACCACCACGCCTGGCTTAGCAGCTCCTTTTTAACATGGCTGCTGGGTTCACTGGGGGAAGCTGTGAGATCCTTGTCCAAAGCAGGGCCGCTGTACAGGTTTCAGGTGCTTAAAGCATTCCACAACTTGGGAAAACTGTTAGTCCTTCCAGTGGCTTACCTGCCTGTGTCTCCACTGCTGGGGCTGTCTCTTGCCCCTGGGAAAGGAGTGCCAGACTAACCCCTCCTCCATCGGGTGTTTTTCACAGCAGTGAATAAAGTTCCCATCACGTGGTCCATCTTGTAATCCCAGAACTTGGGAGACTGAGGCAGGATAATTGCTGTGAGTTCAAAGCCAGCTCCAGGTATATTGTGAGTTCGCGACTGGCATAGGCTGGTTATATGATGAAATTTTTCCTCAAAACAAACAACAGCAGCAAAAAAAGTAAAAAACACCTCTGTCCTGGTTTTATGCCAAAGCAAATGTCCATTTGGAGCCTGAGAATCGAGCAGCAGACATCTGAGTGGAAGTGGGAAGGGGGAGAAAGGGCATAGAGCTGGAGCAGATGCCGATAGTCGCGCTGTCTCTCCTCTGTTGCAGACGTCTGTCCACGAGGACGAGGACGAGTCCGAGGCCAAGGCCATCAAGCATATCTCGGAGCTGACGTTGCTCAGTGAAGCCGTTTCCACAGGTACTTCTGTTGCAGCTCAGGATTGTATTAGGAGTGGGAAGCCATTGTACGAATAATGTTTCAAACATTACAGAATTAGATTTAAAGTGAAAATTCCTCATAGTCCGGCTCCCAAGATTAACAGTGTTGGTAGACTGTTAGCACTCAGTGTATGTCTTTAAAAGTACTGTGAGAGCATTCCATACAAAAGACTCCTCAAGAACTACTCCATGTTTATTTTGTGTGCTTAGAGAAAGTGTATATCCTAGACATGTGGGTAACACTGGTAACCTTGTTTTCTAAATAACTGTGTAGTTCTACCTAACAGTGGAGCATTATTTTGTTAGTAATGAAGTGATCTAATTTCTTCTCTCTTCAAAGGATGTTATCAAGCACGAACGTGTACACACACACACACACACACACACATACACACACACACTCAGGGGAGGGAGAGAGAGCATTACAGTGTTTCACTCACGTCCTGAGATTATGTCTGTCTGTCCCATTAACCCTCTCATTATACTTCTTTCCCAACGCCCTCTGCGGGATCTATCTCCTCTGTTTCAAAGCATATTTATTTTACTATCCAGTGCCTCGCTTTCTTAACAGGCTTACATCTTTGTGTTATTTTTTATTAATTCTTTTCAAGCAGGGTCTTGTGGAACCCAGGGTAGCCTCAGACTCACACTGTAGCTGAGGATGGCCTTGAACTTCTGATCATCCTGCCTTCGCCTCCCAAATCCTAGGATCACAAGCATGCGACACGTGCCTTTTTATGTAGTACTGGGGATCGAACCCAAGGCTTTGTGCATGCCAGGCAAGCTCTCTCCCCATCCAGCTCTGTGGTGGTTTGAATGGGCCTCAAGTATTCAGACATTTTGTCCCTAGTTGGTGGTGCAGTTTTGGGAGGTCTTAGAAGGTGCTGGAGGAAGTACGTTATTGGGGGCAGGTTTAGTGAGTTCAACAAGCCTTGTGGTCGCCAGTCTCTGCTTCCTGTGCTCATTGCGAGATGTGACCCTCGGCTTGCTGCTCCAGCCCCGGCCACCATGCTTCCCGCCACAATGGACTCTGATTCCCTGGAACCATCAGTCGTAAGCTCAAATAAACTCTTTGTCTTATAAGTTCCCTTTGACCATGGTGTTTTATCACAGCAACAGAAGAGTGACTAATACAGTTTGTCCAACCCTAGCCCCTCTTTTTAATATTTCTGTAGCCTATACCAGGTAAGACACTAGAATAGTTCCTCGTACTTCTGTTACCACTACCAAGCTTTTTTGCATGGGAACTCCCACCCCCCTGACAGATGTCCTCCCCATGGAGATTTGGACTTCTGGCTTCTTTTTAGGTAAATAAATAGTTAATTCAGTACATTTAAGATTAAGGAGTGCAATTTATGAAACATGCACAAGGAGAGAGAATTGCCTGGCCTGACTTTTTGGTTGTTTCCATTAACTTCGGGTGGCCAGTCTAGAGGGGTTCCATTCAGACCTGTCCCACCATGCTCCACTTCATGGGTGAAGACACAACTAAAAGTTTCTGTGTCTTTTCTGCCTTGTGTCCCAGCTGAATCCTCTTCCAAACTGGGTGCCACAGATATGAATACTGAGCGGATTGTATGCTTCAAGGACGGGGACTAGATGTCAGTGGTTTTGTTTCGTTTTGTTGTTTTGTTTTGTTTTAATAGCCTAGCCTAGCACTCACCATGGAGACCAAGCTGGTCTCAAACTTGCCGTGATTCCCCTGCCTGGGGCTCCTGAGTACTGGGATTGTAGGTGTCCGTGCTACCACTAACCACTCGTGGCTTACTTGGCATATCTTGAATAAAGTCCCAGGCTGGTGAGGGCGAAGTCCTCAAGTGGTCTGACATTCTCTTCCCAACACACACATTTCAGAGGCAAGTTGGTGAAGGGTAAAAGATACCCCAGCCACGGTGACTTCAGAGGTCCCCTCTGCCCAAGAGTCCATTCCCCAATCACAGATTCCCCATCAGAACTCCAGTCTCAGGATCTTGCTTCTTGTCTTCTGAGATTCCATCCTTATTTTTCTATGAGGCGGACTTATTCTTTCATTTGATACAAGCATCAAAGTTTACTTTTTAACCATATACTTTTTTTCCCTTTTGAATTTTTTGTCCTATAATGTCCTGTTTTAAGGACTTAGTTTGGTAACTATCAAATTTTGGGTCCAACCATTTTTTATCTCTTATAAAATATAGTTTTACTATATTTAACACATGCTTATTATAGGCATATTCCTAAAAATGTTGGTATATGAACTACAAACAGAGCCCCTTCCACATCCAGCACTTGGCACAATGGCTCTCCCTTCCATGGATGCTCTGTGCACAGTTTAAGAACTGTGTGAAGTTTTAGTAGCTAAAGAAAACTACTTTTCCCAGTATTGAAAAAATTTTCTCATTTCCCCCTGATATAAAAAAAAGTCCTGAATTGTTTGGAGACTGTATTAACTCTGGTTCATTTTAGTGCAGCTGAGCTTGGTGGAGAATACTGGGGAGAAACCCAAGATTCCCGAGGAGAGTGCTGTGGACCTGTACCAGTTCTCCACCGTAGGCGGGGTGTACCACCTGGATGCTCTGGAGCTCCCTCCACAGTGCAAACCAGCAAGGGGCTGGATAATTGTGGAAGTACGTGTACTCTGTAGCGTAAATTTCCAAGTAAAATAGTTTATTACACGTTGACGGGATTTCGTATGACTGAGCATCAAATGCAAGTTGGTCCTCTTACACAGCACCCAGTGGAAAATGCAGTTTGAAATGGTCTTCAATTTATAGGCCTTAAAATTTTGAATCAGACGTTAAAGGAATCTAAAATAATATGAATTTGAGAACAAATTCTTAACTGTAAAATAATAATAATAATAATCCAAAACATGCCAATTGTACCTTAGTACCACTAGCCTAAGTCGGAAGTTGGCAGATTCCTTTTCTGTAGAATGGCCACACGGTAAACATTTTCAGCTTTGAGGGCTCCCTGGCTCTGGGGGAACTCCTCCACTGTCTGTCTTCAGCATCACAGCTGTTGTGGCTCCGTGGATGGAGCTGTCTGCCTGCTAGCTTGGCAATACTTACAAAGGGGGGGGGGCATCCCACTGGCCGACTCTGCCCTAGGTCCATGCTTGTCAGAAAGTACTTGCAGAAGCTTGAACCACCTCTGCCGTCAACAAGGAATTTTCTAGCAATGCAAATTCACAAGCTCTACTTGAAGCCTACTAGGTCAGAAATTCCAAAAGTACGTAAGGGGCCTGGAGAGATGGCTCATCAGTTAAGAGCACCCGCTGCCCTCGCAGAGGACCTGAGTTTGAATCCCAGCCCCTACATGGCAGCTAACAACCATTCATAATTCCAGTTCCAGGGAAAGCCAACACCCTTTTTCTGACTCCATGGGCATTGCATGACACGGGCGCATTTACGTACATTCAGGCAGTATACTCGTAGAAATAATACAATATTTTTAAAGTAGGGTAGGGTATATATAACTCAGGAGAAATCACTTGTCTAGCATGAGACTCTGAATTAGATCCCAGCGCTGCAGAAAACCAAGTCAGGGCAAGGTTTTAGCTGCCTACACCCAAGTTTTGAAAAGCACAGGTGAGGATCTGAGCCAGTGGGTGCAGTCTACAAGCAGACAATGCCAACTGCAGCAGTATGACCTGGGGGCAGGGCAGGGCGGGGGTTTCTGAAGCAGGCAAAGTGGTGGGTAGCCTCAGATCTGCCACATCAGCACTGAGCAAGACTCACGCATTGAAGTGTGAGAATCCAGGTGCAGGAAAGGCCATGGTTGCAGCACAGGGCACACTGGCTGGGAGGGACTGGATGACAAGGAGTTAGCTCACTTTGCAGGGAACCACACACTGCTGCTTTGTAAGTGGTAACCTGTGCCGCTGTCTGCTTGGTTGGTTTGCTCTAGCCTCAGGGCCGCCTGCCTCCCAAGGTATGCTATCACAGGCCACAGTTAGGCTGCCAAGATCCCCTCCCACCCTTCCCCTCTTCTTCCCTTTCCCTCTTCCCCCTGCAGCTCGACATGTGCACACCTCGTGCATAGTTCTGTCCTTTAAGGACTTTGGTGTATTTAGTGCTGTGTTTGCAATTTTCCCCCCAGAACTTTTGCTTTCTGAGACAGGTTCTCACTATGAAGCCAAGGCTGTCCTGTAATTCACTTTGTAGCCCAGGCTGGGCTCAAACTCATGGTCATCCTCCTGCCTAAGCCTTCTGCTGAGATGACACGTTGCTAAAACATCTGGCTTCTTTTAGTTTTTTTAAATATGGAATGCTTCACAAATTTGCGTGTCATCCTTGCACAGGGGCCATGCTAATCTTCTCTGTGTCATTCCAATTTTAGTATATGTGCTGCTGAAGCGAGCACGGTTTAGCATGTATTTTGTGTGTACTGGAGACTCCAACTACAGCTGTCCAGCTGTCCACAGGGTAAACTTCTCTAAGCTACAGATAGCTCCAAATAAAAAAAAGAATGCTTTCTTATTTTGTGAAAAGAGTGGGCATCTGTTTCCTGCTCACTCGCACCCTGTGGTGCTGCAGGAAGCTGGGTCCTTGTGTACTAGGCCAACCTCTCGGCACTGTTTCCAGCAGAGGCATGCCAGAAACCCACAGGCCTGGGGACAGGAGCTAAGCACCAGGCGCCATACCAGCCCCTCAGCACAAAACAGAGCCACAGCTCCTTAACTATCAGTTCAGTGCCACCCAGTTCCAGCTTTGCAAGTGCTGTCTGTAAGCATCTGGACACAGCCACCTCAGTCTTTACTGACATTGTTTTTTTCTTAATCATGTCTTCAATAAAATGCTAATGCCGCAGGTATGCCTGCCCCTTTCTGTGTGCTGTCTACAGAGACTTTTGTAGATGATTGTTCCGCCCACCCCACTAATTTTAATAGTGTTGCCTTTTCCCCTCCAAGGAGAGTTAGAGCAGGCCTGAGGGAGAGAAGGGGACTCTAAAACCCCCGGGAGAGCTCTGCCCAGCACTGGCCTGTGCTCTCTGCCCTTCTCCTCTGTCCCGTGCTGTGGCAGATGGTGTGCAGACTTGTGCATCTCAGGACACCTGCTGTCTGCAGAAGTTGCCTTCCCACACTGTTCCCGCCCACTCCCCCACTGTCACCCCCTCTCTTCTGCACTGTCACCCCCTCTGGTGCTGTCACCTGCCCCTGCATTGTCACCCACCCACCCACTCCTGTGCTGCTCAGAAAGCTGTCCACACTTCTGTTTGCACAGAGTCCCTCACAGAGCTTAGACCACCTGGCTCGGGGGCTAGGGAGGGCCTTTGCATTTTGGCGCTTCTTGAAGTCATTTTGTAATCTTTGGCAAATCTCTTGATTTCTCTTATGTCTTTGTTGTTGGCCCTGTTAATTACACACTTTTTCATAGTCTGGAGAAACAAAATGGCGAGGAGGCCTTAGAGAACCAGGTCCTCAGGAAACCCTGTACTTACGCTCACTTTAATGACTTTCCCTTGATGGTTTAAGTAGTTCCAGTGCTGTTGTGGTGCCTTCTAGTTGACGGGAGGGAGAAAGTGCAGTGCTTTTAAAATTGCAGGCCCCCCTTTACCTAGCAATGCTTACAGCTCTAACGGCGTCTTCTAATTTAAAATTGCAGGCCCTCCTTTACCTAGCAATGCTTATAGCTCTAACGGCATCTTCTAATTTAAAATTGCAGGCCCCCCTTTACCTAGCAATGCTTATAGCTCTAACGGCGTCTTCTAATTTAAAATTGCAGGCCCCCCTTTACCTAGCAATGCTTACAGCTCTAATGGCATCTTCTAATTTAAAGTTGCAGGCCCCCCTTTACCTAGCAACGTTTACAGCTCTAACAGCGTCTTCTAACTTGGTGTTGTTTTTGGTCACTTTTAAAAGATACTCAAGGAAGGATTACAGAAGTTCACATACCCTCCCGAGACCCATGAGGAACCCGACTCAGAAGGTGGGTTTCCACCCATCGAGGTCACGCTGGAAGTCTGCAAGGATATCGCCTTTTTTGAGGATCCTAAGGTCGTAAGGTGGGACGTTGAAGGTACAGCCATGCCACAGCCAGCTCCTGTGATCGTGTAACAGGAAAAGAATCGGTACAAATAGAAGGTGCAGTGTGCATGAGAGAGGGGAGGTGGAGAGAGAGAGAGAGAGAGAGGGCTTCATGAAACCCAGTCTGCCCTAAGACTCAAGGCACAGCTGAGGATGACCCTGAACATACGATCCTCCTGTCTCAGCCTCCCAAGTGCTGGGATCACAGGTACAAGCAGCACACACAGGGAAAGAATGGGGGGCC
Organism: Rhizomys pruinosus; assembly: GCA_009823505.1. NCBI lineage: Eukaryota > Metazoa > Chordata > Mammalia > Rodentia > Spalacidae > Rhizomys > Rhizomys pruinosus. Next base: position 394,566 of record VZQC01013997.1, on the reverse strand, counting down.
TTGCAAGCTGGGGAAATTCTCTACCCAGTGAGTTACACCCTCAGCCCCAGAATTTCTGTGTTTTACATTCTGTATTTTGGTGGTGTGTGCATGTGTTTATGACAGTCAGAGGACAACTTAATGGAGTCAGTTCTCTCTTTCTACCTTGTGGATTCTGGAAATCAAACTCAGATTGTCAGGCTTGGAGAAAGAGGAAGAGGAGGAGGAGAAGGAGGAGGGGGAGAAGGGGGAAGATGAGGGGGGAGAAGAGGGAGAGGAAGAGGAGTTGGAGGAAGAGAAGGAAGAGGAAGATGAGGAGGAAAAGGAGGAGGAAGAGGAGGAGGAAGAGGAGGAAGATGAAGAGGGAGACGAAGATGAGGAGGAAGAGGAGGAGGACAAGGAGGAAGAGGAGGAGGAAGGGGAGGAAGGGGGAAGAGGAAGAGGAAGGGGAGGAGGAGGAAGAGGGAGGAGGAAGGGGAGGAAGGGAAAGAGGAAAAGGAAGATGAGAAAAAGGAGGAAGAGGAGGAGGAAGATGAGAAAAAGGAGGAAGAACAGGAGGAAGAGGAGGGAAGGGGAGGAGGAAGAGGAAGGGGAGGAGGGGGAAGAGGAAGGGGAAGAGGAAGAAGAGGGAGGGGAGGAGGAGAAAGAGGAGGAAGAAAGGGAGGGGGAAGAGGAGGGAAAAGAGGAGGAGGAGGAGGAGGAAGAAATAGGTTGGCAACATAACTGTATTTTTATAGTGAACTTGAAGGTAAAACTAGTCAATAGATGTCTCCATGTGAGAGGAGGAAGGAGCCCCATGTGATGAGAGGACAGCCTCACTCTCTGTGCCGAGGCCAAGATAAGATGGTGAAGACCTAGGTTCCCCTCTGGGAGTTCTCGGAGTTGGTGGTAAAGCATCAGGGGAGGACACTGGAGTGCTCAGTAGAGACAAATGGCATAGAGCCTGGCACAGCTCGGCTCCATCTTCTCACACGGTGGGCGGAACATTCAGTGGGGCCTTAGGAGAATGTGTGTGTGTGTGTGTGTGTCTGTGTGTGTGCAAATCTTTGTGTGGCTGTGACTTTGATTATCTGGAGTACAATATACCTAGGAGTAGAACTGCTGGGTCAAGTGACAGATGTATGCTTACCTTTTTGAGAGGCTAAATGGTTTCTCATTGTGGCTGTACCTTTATGAGTTGTGTTCAGTTCTCATATCCTCACCAGCACTTGTTATTATGTATGTTTCTGGTGTGTGGGAAGTGTTATCTCATGGTGCTTTTAATTTCTATTTGCCTAGTGATTAATGTTGAATACCTTGTTATGTATTTCATGTTTCATATATCCTGTTTGGTGAAACATTTCTTCAAATTATTTTCCATGTTTATTTTATTGTTGTTGAGACAGAGTCTATGTAGCCCAGGCTAGCTTTGAGCTGACTATGTATCCTGAGCTCCCCTCAAACTCAAGATTCTCTGATATTCTGAATGCTGGGATTACAGGTGCAAGCCACCACTCCCGGTGTTTTGCCCCACTTCTAAATTTCATTTCAAAGTTGACTTGTAAAGACAAAAAGACCACCTACTATATGGTTGCATTTATATGAAATTCCTCAAAGGGCAAATCTTTAGAGGCAAGAATTCCATTAATGGTGGGTTGAAATTGGAAATGAAAATTAAATGTGATACATGTAAGAGATCACATTGTGAGAGACCAAAAACATGTCTGTCCCTGGATTGTGCTGATGGCTCCGACTGCGTCAACCTACTAAAGGCCACTGGATTGTGTGCTTAGACACAAAATGTTACAGCTGTTTTAAGATAGAGGTGAAGAGTTTCTGTATAAGCTCAAGGAAGAAGTCTAGGAAGAGCAAGCAGCCTGTGCACGGGAGCATGGGTCTAGGGTCTAGAGTGTGGGTATAGGGAGGAGGTGGCAAGGACAGAGTCAGAGAAGAGAGCCAAGTCCCCACGAGTCTCGGATGGCCCTGGCTGGAGTCTGGACTGAGTTCTGGAGAGGAGGATTTACCAGCAAAGGTGGCTTTTCACCGAGAGTCCGTTCTTTTTAAAACATTTTATTATTTTATGTGTATGTGTGTATTACCTCCATGTGTTAGTGTACCTGTGTCTTGCAGTGCCCCTAGAGATCAGAAGAGGGGGTTGGATCCCCTGGATGGTTGTTAGCCACTGTGTGAGTGCTGGGGATTGCACCCAGCTCCTCTTTAAAAGCAGCCAGTGCTGTTTATACAGCTGAGCCATCTCTCCAGCCCTGAGATTCTATTCTTTAATATAGACAATCACTGTATACACATTGTAAGCACTTCGGTTTCATTCATCTAAGTTTTATAGGAAAAGAAATGAAACTAATGTCACCATGTTCTATTATGAAGGTAAAATCTGGCGAAAGGATGGCATCAGCGAAGTAGTTTACATACCGGAAGAGAGACTCATAAAATTCAAGCTGGAAAGTTTTGGCCCCCTGACCTTGATTCAAGACACCCACGTTAACATGCCTTATGAGTCCTGGGAGCTGAGACCACTCAGTGTGAACACAGTGCTTCTGACTGTGACTTCAGTGTTCACCGAGATACAGATACACATCACCGTGAGTCACTGCCACAGCAGGCCTGGGGTACAATAGTGCATCAGAATCACTGTGCATGCCTGTATTTAAATAGAAGGCTTACATGATTACATGTAAAATGTCCCTTAAGCTATGGTTTCTAAATGATGACAATTGAATATATAAGAAGTGAAGCTCAAACTTGTTCCCTGAAGTTACTGGAATGTGCCAGTTATGGGACCAGCAGGCCTCTTGGGTGTGAAGCCTCTTGGAGTGTGATACTTCCTGGGTGTGAAGCCTCTTGGAGTGTGATGCTTCCTGGGTGTGAAGCCCCATTATCTGCCCCACCCTAATGTGGTCTTCACTGTTTCAACATCCCGAGGTTAATCTCTATGAATGAGGCTATTGCTACATAGCCCTGGAAGTTAGAGGGACAAAGGTAGATTGTGGTTGCTGGGGCTGAGGGCTAGGATGAAGATTTGCTGTAACTAGACCTCATGCAGGGTGGTAATTTCTAAAACAGATTTCATGGTGATCGTTAGCCCTTCAAAGTTACTAAAACCACTGGGTTATGTAAGTGAAGTTGGTGGATTCTATGGTATGAAAAATGAAATTGTTTTACTAAAGAGGCTAGAACATCTTATGAATGTGGCAGAAAGACTAAAAGATTATCAGACTTTGTTTTTAAAACCCACATGGTTACTGGATAACTTAGGACTGTTAATGCTTACAGGGCCTTAAAACATTTTTAACCTTCCTTCAGTTTATAAAGAGGGAAACCCAGGCCTAAGTTAGGTCAGTGACCTTCCTAAGGAGGGTTGGCACACCAGACCTCCCTGTCAGGCTTCCAGTCTTCCCCATCCCAGCGACCTCAGATACCTTGTGTCTTGTCTAAGGGCCATCTATGTTACTGATGCATGTGGCTATTGATTTCCTAAAACAAGGTCAGTCCAAATAGTTTTGTGCCATAAGTATGAAATAATTTTGGATTTTGAGTACTTGGTAAGGAAAAAAATATCGACTGACTCCATTTTTTATACTGACTGGATACTGGACTATTTTAGATGTATTAGGTTAAATAAGGTTAATATGAACTCTGTGTACCTTGAAACTGCCACTTTGCCAAACTTTAAAACTGGACAGTTTTACATATGTTACAAATAACCACTCAGGGTGCAATCATGGTTGTTCCTATGGCTGTTTTAATCCAGGGTGAACAGAGGATTCTTAGGCCATAACTTACAAAATAGGAGATCTGACACATCCTTAGTACAATTCCTTGAGTGCTCAGATGAAGCCTGGAGTTGGCAAGCTGCTTCAGGTGTGCGGGCACCTGTGGTAGGTAGAGCTTTCTGCTCAGACCTCAGACCCTGCCTTCTCTAAGTGTGAAGTGACGGCATTTCAATTTTTTTCTTTTTGGTCTTTTTGAGACAGGGTCTCCCTGTAGCCGCAGCTGGCCTGAAACTCACTATGTAGACCAGGCTGGCCTTGAACTCACAGAGATCCTCCTGCCTCCCCAGTGCTGGGATCTAAGGCATGTGCCACCACACCTGGCTCATGACAGTTTAATAGTATAATGAGCACAAAGGCTATATCTGGGATCCCAGGGACTAATAACTCCCTTCTGGTGAGCTCCTCTCTCTTGTCTTGACTCAGGGACATCTCTGCATGTTAGCATCAGTCAAGCTGAAAGACCAGGAGCACCTGCCTAAATTAGAAGGAAAATGGATGGCTCCTATTCACTTCATTTTGGCTTTGAAAGAAGCTGGACTGAACATCTTCCCTACAAAATACTCTCATTTTTATGTTGCTATCAACCAAAAGGCAAGTTTGAATTTTTCCAAATTGAATGTAGTAGGGTCCTTCAAGGGTGCTGAGAACTAAGTTTTCCCTGCCTTCAGGATTATAGCTAGAAGGGAAGGAAAGAACAACTTTCAAGGAGGAGGACCATAGCGTGGCCTTTGCACTGCTGAGGGGGCCTGGCCCTGCAGTTGCAGCACAGCCTCGGGTATGTTTTTTTTTTTTTTTTTGTTTTTGCGACAGGGTTTTCCTGTAGGCCTTCAGCTGTCCTGGAACTCATCGTATGTGGACCAGGCGGCCCTGGAACTCACAAAGACCTCACCTGCCTCTGCCTCCGAGTGCCAGGATACTTAAATAGGAGTTCGCCACCACGGTTTTCCGGGTTCGTTGTATGTTTTTATCCGTTCCTGTGGTGGTTGTTTTGTCATGCTCTTCTCATATGCAAGTCACAACCAGCCTCAATGTTCACACACCAACTCCGTTTTGCTATTGCAGGGATTCCGTTAAGTAAGGTCCCTCCCTGGAGGCCCCCAGAGGGCAGGATCTGTGGACGGTTGGAGCCTGGCCTAGTCCAAGCACATAGGTGCTTGGTAACATCTGTGGTAAACAGTGAGGATCCAGGTGCTATTCCAGACACGAAAGGAGGTGTCTATGGTGGCAAAGCAGAAGCGCCTGCTGAACACTTTTCGCTTCTCCTGGCAATGTTTATGCATGAGGGACACCACCATGTAGCATCTGTCAGCCATGTAGCTAAGGGCATGTAAAAAATGCACAGGTGGGGCTGGAAGAGAGAATAGTGGTAAGAGTTGCCGACTGCTTCGCAGACGTGACCAGGTCGATCAACTACAAGCACAAAACATGGGGGGCCTGAGAACCGTCTTTAACACAAGTTCCAGTGGATCCGACGAACTCTTGAACTCCCTCGGCATTGCATGACACAGGTGCACAAACTCACATGCAGACAGTGCATTCATACACATACGAGAATAAATTAAAAAAAATGCACAGGCAAAAGCCCTTCAGCTTTGGTTCCTGCTGACCCGTAGTGACCAGCGCTGCATGCCCCGTTCCTGCCGCAGTCTCCGCCCTCAGCCGGCTCCTAGTCTAGCAGACCATGTTAAAGACAGAAAAAGGGCTGTAAGCAAAGAAAGGCAGCTAAGGAGGGGCAGTGCAGTCAGCAGGGTGCTGGGGAGAAGGGCTGGAGGGCAAGGTAGGAGCCGAGGAATTCAGTCTGCGAAGCTGAGGGGACAGCTGCAGCGGGGACCTGAGGGGCAGCCTGGGGGTCTGCAGCCTGCAGAGCAGGAGGTCACGGAGCCTGGGACTAAGATAGGAAAGGAGAGGCTCCAGTGAGTCCTGTTGAGGACAGACAGACTGAAGGAGGCTGGAGGTAAAACCGAGCTCCTTGGGCTGTCCCAGCTTGACGTCAACTGTGTGTTCTCCTGGCAGGTTCCGACTGTAGAAGCGAAAGCCTACCGGCAGATGGCCCTGCTGAGCTCTGCCTGTGCCTTTGCCTGGAGCAAGTGGAACTCGTTCTGTAATTCTACAAGAGTTGTATTCAGGGTACAGTATACAAAACCCCCAAAGCCTTGTCTCCCAAAAGGACAGTACTCAAGAAATGTAGTCAATGTTTTCACCTCTTAATGAGGTATAAAGTATTCCAGGTCAGAAAATCATCTTAGCTTGTCCCACCCTGGAAAGATTATGCCTTTATTATCTATTACATTTCATGACTTCAGCCCAGAATGCCTGTTTCTTATATTGAGTCAAGAACAAGTGGGAGAAAAATCATGTGTATTAGTACGTATAATGCTCAGACTCTTCCCAGAAAGGCTCGGCCTCCAGCTTAACTTTCTGACACATTTACTATTAACTAGTAGAAATCATGCCTTTTTCAAATTCTAAAGGTTGAATCCTTTTTTTCTGAAAATGGTATGGATCCCAGAGCCTCATACATACCATTAAGTGCCCGACCGCTAAGCTACACCACCACCCCTCAGATGAAGAACCAGCTGCCATTCTTTAATTCTTATTTTTCTTACTGGTTCCCCTTGAGGGGAACCACCTTGAGGGTAGGGTTTACTATTGCAGTTAACATGGTCGGGTGGGTTTTCCCCTTGTCTCCTTAGCACTGAGAACAGTATTTGGCACATGGTAGGTGCTCAGTGTTTGTCAAGTGAATATATGGGGATACCCTCTGGAAATATCCAGATGCAAACAGCTTCATAGTTAGTTGAAAAGCAACTCAAGGCATTGAGAATGTTCCTACAGGGTGCTGAAGAGATGGTTCAATAGTTAAAGAGCACCAGCTGCCTTGCAGAAGACCAAGTTCTGTTCTCAGCATTCACATGGAGGCTACCAACTGTCCATAACTCAGTTCCAAGGGGGTTGACCCCTCTTCTGGCCTCTGTGGACATTGCATGAGTAGGCAAAGCAATCACATAAAAATTTTAAACTGTTGCTTTAGCTGTGCCTGATGGTACACACCTTTAAATCCCAGCACTCAGGAGTGCTCACTCTTTTCAAAACCAACCTGGTATACATAGTGAGACCCTGTCTCAGAAACACCCAGAATGACAGGGGCACAGGGGAGCCTTCAGGGCATGTGCACTTCCCTCCCTACTGAGCTGTTGGCAGTTTCCGGCTTTCTCCCTGTCTCCTTCAGGTGAGGGAGCACTTGGCAGAAGAGCACCAGTCGCACCCCTGGGTCCTCCTGATGTTCAGTGGTGACCGAGCACAGGCTCTCAGGATAAGGGAAGACAGCGAGGCGTTCTCTGAGGCCCTCAAGGAGGACACGGAGTTCCACTCCACCTTGTACCACATGGTGAAGGACTTTGTGTCTTTGGAGGCAATTGACAGAATCAATTGGCAGCCTGACAAGCAGGTCGTGGACTCGGTGTGCTACCTGCTGCTGTCCACCAGGCTCCTCAGCTACTCCTGACCCCCACGCCCTTGTCAGCACTACATGGAAGGGAATCAGGCATTTCTCGAAGTAACATACTCTATTAAGCTACTCAATAGCACTCTGTTATTCAAATTTTGGAGTTTTTTTTTTTCTTTCTTTTTGAACTCTAACTGAAGAGTGTGGAATGTCTGATTTATGTTAGAAAATTTCAGCAAAAGTCTTCAAACACATAAAATACTGCTGCGGTGGTGTCCCAACATTGGGTTTTTCAGTGGCGGGAAGTTTAAAATATTAAAATATAAAATCTTGAGTTGCCCACTGTCCTTTCTTAGCTCGAAAGCCGTTAATTTAGGAATCCAGACCTGCTCATCACACTGGTGGGGGCCCATTGTGCCGCAGTCTGGTAAAGGGCCACAGGAAATGTTCTAGGGACAACCAGGACTCCCCTTCCTGGGTGGGAGCGGCCTCCACAGACTTCTGGAAGAACCTGCTGGTGAGGAAGCTCATGAATTGACCCGCAAACAGACGGATTAAAGGTCCACCCGAGAGCAACAGAGGGATGTTGTGGCAATATACTGAGTGGGGCCGATGAGAGGGGACGCACAGAGCGTACTGCTCCATTACCGTAGGGAGAAACAAACAACCAGGCGCCTATGCTGTCTCATGCATGCGAGGGTGAGGCACAGTCCCTTCCCCACCAATGTGTAATCTGTTGGTGCTTAAAGGAGCCGCTGTGCGGTGGACCACATTTGAATACTGTGACTTAGACACACACTGATAAAAAATACATACAAATATTATCTCATTCTAGCACAGGGAATGGGCAAAGTTTATTTAGGAAGGGGAATAAAGTGAAATTTACTTGGAGACAAGACAAGCATTGTCTCAGTAAAAGCTTTAAACTTACGTTGGTAAAAAGGTGTATAGAAAACCCTAAAAAGTTTATTATAAGCCTGCGACGATCCTATTGTGCCACTAAGAATATTTTGGAAAATTGTTCTGGGTCACAACAAACAATGACCCATCTTGGGGGACTCCTGTGCCCTTGTTCTTGATGAGGCAGAGGATCTCGAATGGCTGACCTGGCCCAGGTCAGAGAACTGGGGTCTGAGCCAAGGTTGGTTGCTTCTGGAATCAAGTCCTTATGTCAGGTAGTTGAGGGGTAGTTAGTAACTGCAGTGGATGGTACAGAGTATGTAAATTCATCTTAAATTTATTGTAGGATGAATAACAAATTTGAAACTGTTTTTTTTGTGTTGTTTTGTTTTGTTTTTCGAGACCGGGTCTCCAAAGGCGTGCGCCAACGCGCCCAGGAGATCTTTTGAGACAGGGTCTAGACCAGGCTGGCCTTGAACTCACACATATTCTGACATGCTTTTTCTTTTTCTTTTTTGGGTCTTTTTGAGACAGCGATTCCCCGGTACGCTCTGGCTGTCAGGAAACTCACTTGCTAGCCAGGCTGGCCTTGAACTCAAAAAGTCTGCCTGCCCCTGCCTCCAAGTGCTTAGGATAAGGCGTGCACCACCAAGCCTGGCTCTGACAAGTCTTTTTATAAAGCAGTTTAAGTAGTACCAGTAAGCTGCTTATACTGAGGGGACCTTCCAGGATCTCCCACTGTGGTGGGCTGTTATTACGCTGAGGGGACCTCCCACTGTGGTGGCTTGTTCTTCTGCTGAGGGGGCCCTCCCCTGTGGTGGCTGTTTCTTCCGCTGGGGGACTCCCACTGTGTGGGTGGTTTTCAGCTGCTGGGGGGCTCCCCCCCTGTGCGGGCTGTTCTCCCCTGCGGGGCCTCCCCCTGTGCTGGCTGTTCTTTACCTGCGGGCCCTCCCACTGTGGGGGTGTCTCCCCCGCGGGGCCTCCCCCTCTGCGCTGG
>VZQC01013997.1:319495-384377 GCA_009823505.1 Rhizomys pruinosus | reverse complement strand
GGGCAGGGGGGCAATTACATAGGGGCGGGAAGGAGGCTAAAAAAAAAAAAAAAAAAAAAAAAAAAAAAAAAAAAGAAAAGAAAAAAAAATACAAAATATGTATAAAAAATAAAAGGGGACCTATGGGCAGAATTTTTCAATATTTCAGACTTTTTTGTTTGGGAAGACTTGAGTAAATATTGTATCATAAGCAAATTATAATCTTCTGAAGGAAGCATTTGATATTTTCTGCCCACCGAGCTCAGAAATGATCCATCACACTAACTCTAAATGCAGAGCGTGGTACATCCAGCAGGCTCCTGGCATGTGGACACCCCTGCTCTTCATAGGGTCTAGCTCTGAGCCCAGCCCCTGCCACACCATGCATGCCCAGTAACCATGTGTAAAATGACCATCGAGTCACTTCACTATGTCACTGCTTAACAGGAGAGGAAACAGACTGAGGGAAGGGGGCCATTTGAGGCAATGTTCTGTCACATCCCTACTTCCTGCCCTCCACGTCTCATTGTAGAAGCATGCAATGTATTTCAATTCATTAAAGTTGTTAAACATGGGCTATAGAGACTGCTTAGCGGTTAAGAGCACTGACTGCTCTTGCAGAGAACCTGGGTTCAGTTGCCAGCACTCAAGTGACAGCTAACAACCGTCTGTAACTCCAGTTCCCGGGGATCCGATGCCTTCTTCTGTCCTCTGTGGGCATTGCACAACATGCAAGCACTTACATGCAGGCAATACACTGTACACATAAAATAAAAATAATTTGTTCTGTATAAGCCAGGCATGGTGATGATACCTGTAATCCCAGTCTTCAGGAGGCTGAGGCAGGAGGATTGCTATTAGTTTGAGGCCAGCTTGGGCTATAGTAAGTACCAATCAGGTAAGGAGATCCTGTCTTAAAAAGACAAGATTTTGCTCAACAGAGTGAATGTCATTCTCTCTCCCTTTAATTTATATAATTCAGCTACATACATACTTCATATATGGGCTTTGTTACATATATACACATGAGTTCCATATACATTTCACTGGTTTTAATACTCTAAAGTGGATGGAGATTTTACTGTTGTGTCTCTTTAAATGACCTTTGCCCCTGGTGATGGAAACCTAGATGTGGAAAAGTCCAGAGAATTATTTAACTTGAAGCCTTGCCACGCTGCTGAATGCTAGAGGAGCCGTGTATTCACAAGTGACATAAGGTCGTTTGCAGTTTCTAAGTCTTTCACAGTGAATTATTTCTTTGATGATGCAACATTAATATTGGCTCCACTGAACTGAAGCCCCTCCCCCCCAGCTCTTCATATTTGAATCCCGGATGGGTTAGTAAATCCAAACTTTACCTACTTTAGTTCACACTTCTCATCCTCAGCATCCGCCCAGGAGTAAGTGCTGATGAATCGATGTAGCGAGGGGCGGTGCTCACTCTGTTTTGTCCCCAAAATGCGCCTACACAAAGAAAAGAGCCACGTGTGAGTGTGCTTGTGCCTGCTACCAGTTTATCCTGAGGCTTAAATCCACTCGGAAATTGTGTTCTAATTTTCCCTTTGCACTCCCATGTAACTCTTACTTCCTGATACAAATGTCACGACTGCACATCATGTTTATACGAATACTGTTTGTTCCCTGAACAAGTCACTTACATGAGCCAACTGTCAGCTTGTCATGAGGATCTCAAAGGACAGCCACCAAGTCACACTTACCAGCTGCTTGACCGCCTGCTGAATCTGTCACTACTGTCCGTCCCAGACACCTTCAGGGGTTCAGGAAATCATAAAAGAGGTATTTAGTGAAGGAAATTTATATTTTCTCTCATGTGGAGATGAATTTAATTTTGAGCCAGAGAACTGGATGTACTTACCATTGCTACATTGCCAAGGTTTCTGGGTAAAGAGGCAATGGTCACTCTTCGAAGAGAAGAAGGCTAAGGAGAAATGGATGTTTATAAAATTCTCAATAGTGCATGCTTCTTTGCAACACCAGTTACTCCTATCCATACCATCCAGGCACTTGGCCCCTGCTGAGTTAGACAGTAACCTTGTTTTCAAGGATCTTGCATGAGAAACCCCAATGATTATTTCTCGCCATACCTGTCCATGCCCTTGGTCCCTGGTGTGTTAGAAAGCAGATGTGCTTTCAAGGATCTCACATGGGAAGATTGCCTTTCAGAAATATTTACCAACTTTTCCATGGATTAGTATAAGTTTTGCTAATGAAACAAGAATATGGAGTTTCTTGTTTGGGTTGCATTTGTCGGACTTTTACTGAGTCCTGTTGAATCACAGTGTTCATCTGGGCTCTGAGAGACACTTGTCTATCCTTAAGATCATTTCTACACCCCCATATTTTTGTGAAAGAAAAATCTGTATATAAGTCAACCAGTGAATTCTTTTTCTCTTTTGCGATCTTTGGTATGTTTGTTTTGTTTTTTTATTTTTTTATTTTTATTTTTTTTGGTATTTTTGAGACAGGGTCTCCCTTTTAGTCCCAGCTGGCCTGGAGCTCATAATGTAAACCAGGCTGGCCTTGAACTCACATAGATCTGCCTGCCTCTGCCTCCCAAGTGCTGGAATTAAAGGTGTGTGCTACCATGCCTAACTATCTTTGCTTTTATGCTTAAAAAATTTCCTCCAACTCAAGAAGAGGTAAATATCCACCCACATTAAAACTGTTCCCATCATTTTTCCATTGATACATTTAAGATTCATATTTTGTTAGATTTAGTTTAACTAATACATAAAAAGTATATACTAAAGTTGTAATAAGATTTGATACATGTTCATACCATGTGATGTGTAAATTAGGTTAAACATATCTGTCTCCTCGAACATCACTTCCTTACATTATTGTTACCTTCCACTCTCCCAGCCTCTGGTCACCACCATTCATTCCATGGATAAACTATGTAGCTCAGGCTGGCCTCAGATCCTCCTACTTCAGACTTCCCAGTGCTGGGAGAAATGAACTTTTTTAGACTCCATGTATAAGTGAGATGTTACATTTTAATGAACATACTGATGTGTTTATTTGGCCTTGAAATCTGCACAGGAAAGTGCTGTATAGTGTTGTGTGATGTAAATAAGTACTGCTATTATGTGAGTAGTTCCACATTTGGTTCATTTTTTTTGCCATCGCCACTACAGATATAAAAACATTTTAAATGTATCTAAAGTGAGAGCTCGAGAGATGGTTCAGTGGTTAGGGGCATTGGCTGCTCCTGCAGAGGACTCAGGTCTGAATCCCAGCGTCCACATGATGGCTAACAACCATCTGTAACTGCAGTTCCAGGAGATCCAACACCCTCTTCTGTCCTCCATGGGTAGGTACCTCATGACACGGGTACACTTCCATACATGCAGGTATAAAATAAAAATAAATTTTGAAATGTAAATGTATTCAGTAGGAATTACAATGCTGAATTTCCACTGCCAACCTGACTGTATTAAGAAATAGAGCATTGCTGAGGACCACCATTGGGCATGTCACTGAAGGGATTGAAATCTGCCCCGAACATGGGCAGCACACCCCAGGGGTAAAAAGAGGCTGGTGGGCTCTTGCATCGGGTCTCTGCTTTTTGATCCACCCAGAGGTGAGCAGGCAGTCTCTTGCTGCATGGCCACACCTTCCCCACCATGGCAGACAGTGTCCCTCACCTGTAAGCCAGAACCAACTCTTCCCTCCCTTAAGTGGCCTGTTAGGTGTTTCTTCACAGCAGTGATGTGAAATATAACAATTGTTCTAGTTTACTTTCCTGCTGCTGTGATGAAGCACTGACCGAAACCAATTTAGGAGAGGGGTTTATTTCAGCTTACAAATCCCAGGTCACAATATGTCCCAGAGGGAAGTCAGGGAGGAGGAAGTTGAGGCAGGAACCGGGGGCAGGAACTGAAGCAGACTTGGGAGGAGCGTGCTTCCTGGCTTGCGCCTCTGGCCTGTGCAGCCTGCTTTCTTATACATCCCAGGCCTGCCTGCCCCAGGGTGGCACTGCCTGCAGTAGCGTAGGCCCTCCAACATCACTCAACAAAGAAAAGGCCACACAGACACGCCCACAGGCCAATCTGATGGAGACGGTTCCTCAATTAAGGCTCTCTCCTCCTGGGGTTTTTAGTTTGTGTTGATTTTTTTTTTAACAGAAATTTTTAAAATATTTATTTATTTATTTTTATTTGAATGTACTGTCTGCATGTAGGTCTGTGCACCCGTGTCGTGCAATGCCTCGGACGTCAGAAGAGGGTGTCGGATTCCCCTGGAACTGGAGTTCTCCTAGAATTGGAGTTACGGACGGTTTTCAGCCGCCATGTGGGTGCTGGGGATCGAACCCTGGTCCTCTGCAAGAACAGTCGGCATTTATGTTGATTTGACAAGACCCAGCAGCACAGTGCCACAGGAACGGAACCCACGAGTATCGAATTACATTTTAAGAAACCCGTTTTTTATATACTGTATTATTTTTATTATATGTGTATGAGTGTACGACCTGCATGTAGGTAGGAACACCTGTGTCATGCAGTGCCCATGGAGGTCAGAAGAGGGTGTCAGATCCCCTGGAACTGGAGGTAAGGGTGGTTCTTAGGCACTATGTGGATGCTGGGAATTGAACCCGGATCCTCTGCAAGAGCAGCCAGTGCTCTTAACCGCTGAGCCATTTTTCCAGCCCCTGAAACCTGGTTTTTAATTGTGGTTCTGCTCTGACTTCACTATATTCATCACTTAAACTGTGCTTTGGTCTCTCCTCATCTGAGAGCTTTAGATGTGTGTACAGTCCCTTGTTCTGAAGTCATGGAAATCTGGAGAATTTCACAGCTGATTCTCGAGCTGTGGTAGAGCTGCTGTCTGCTCTGCACATCCCTTCCTGCCCTCTTGTTGAGCAATAAGCTCTTCATTGTTCGTGAGAGATGCGAGCATCCCAGTAAACATTGTGTATGTCCATGTCAGGGCTACCATTGACAGCATGCCCATGTCCTTCCAGCTTTGGTTTCAGACTGCTACACTGTCCTTCCCTCTGCTGCTGGGCGGACTTGACAAGCACATGAAGCACAGAGTGTAAAAGCGTACCTCAAACTACATAAACAAATGCACACATATATTCACACATGAATTAAAATCACTTTTGTGATTAACATTTAAAGGCTTGTAACTTCAAATAATACCTTAAAGCCATCTTATGAGTGTTTGTTAAACATTTACTAATCATAAAGTGGGAATTACCTTGGAGTTGAGAGAAGATGAGCGTTTTTTAATCTGACAGTCATCTGAAAGGAAAAACATTGTCATATTTTTACATATTCGTTTTTGTCAAAGCAAAGGTCCCAAGAAAGGTTTGGTTAAGACTCTGTATGAGACAGACAGACAGAATGCTGTGAGGCCAGCCTGGGCCACAGAGTGGGATGCTGCCCTCCCCCAAGAAAAAGAACAACAAATGAAAAACTCTGGAGATTACTAAGCAAGATAAGTATCTGTTAATTTTTTCATTTTGTGTACTGAAGGTTGAACCCAGGGCTTCCAACATACTGGACAAGAACTCTCCCACGGAGCCTTGTCTCCAGCATGGAGCCTTGTCTCCAGCATGGAGCCCTGTCTCCATGCAGCCCTAATAACTCCCCTCTTAACCCCTGTCACTGCAGATGTCCACGAGGCCTGCTCATATGAGGCAGACATCACGTCGCTACCTGCCAGGTACAAGAATCTTCAAGTACCACTTAGAAGAATATCAAGTGCTGCTGGTCTTCTAGAAGAGGAGCAGCACAGAAATAAGAGTTCTGTTCAGAAAGGTTCTTATTGTTTCCTAAAACCTTTGTAAGTTGATAATAGAAGTCACCTCCCTATTAAGATACCTCCCTGACCTCGTGAGTCTGTTCCATCAGTCAGCTTAATGAGCTAGGTCATCCCTTCAAGAATCCAAGACCATGGCTCATGAGAGTGGTTCATTTATTAAATGACTCTACATGTGGAAAAAAACCCAACTCTAATATCCTAAATAGCAAATACTGGAGTCTACTCGATGAATTGGACCTAAGTATTTTTTCTCACCTCATGCATCTAAATAGAATTAACGAATTTTTGGTGTCCTTTCCAAAGGACCCTGTGTACTCCATCTGTTTTTTTTTCCTGACATTTTATGTAAAAACCAGGAATGAGTTATTTTTATGGTATAACCATAAATTAAGGGTCATATTCAAGATGGTAAGAAAGCACAGAAGAGAAGAATGTTGGGAAGGTGTAACCATTATCTTTTAAAGTTTATGTGTATATTATGTATATATATTATGTATGTATGAGCACATGTATGTATGAGTATATGTATATTATGTATGTATAAGCACATGAATGTAGTACCCACGGAGGCCAGGAGAGGCTGACAGATCCCCAGAACTGGAATTGTAGGCCACTGTGAACAGCCTCACATGGGTGTTAAGAACCAAAGTCCAGTCCTCTCTAAGAGCAGAAAGCTCTCTTAACCACTCAGTTATCTCTGCAGCCCATAACTCTCTTAAAATGTTGGTACCAGGACTGGAGAGATGGCTGAGTGGTTAAGAGCACTGACTGTTCTTGCAGAAGACCTAAGTTTGAATCCCAGCACCCACATGGCAGTTAACAACTGTCTGAAACTTCAGTTCCAGGGGATCAACTGCCCTCTTCTGTCCTCGGAGGGCATTGTATGACACAGGTGCACTTACACACATGCAGGCATAACACTCATAAAACAACAACAATGCCATTACCTTCATCTTCCAGAGGGGGAAAGGATCTCTCGTTCTGCAGAAGCGCCTGCTTCAGCTCCTCCAGTTCTGCGTGCTCTTTGGCATACATTCTCTTCAGGTTCTCTACGTGCTGAATCATCACTTCCACAGCTTTACTGACCCGGCTTTCCTGGTAGGAAACACAAGAGCCAGTTTTCATTGACGCTTCTGTCCTCCACTCTCAGTAAAAACATGCATTCAGGGCTGGCCAGATGGCCCGGTGAGTAAGATCATGTGCTGTGCAGGCCGCACGTCCTGGTTCCTCCTGCAGAACCCTGCTGCAGCAAGGAGCCAGCTCTAGGAAGCTGTCCTCTGACCTCCCCATGGCCACTTGTGGCAGGTGTACATGTGTGTGCATACACATGCAATGTTAAATTGAAAATTTAACAACATGTATTTACCTACAGTCCATCCCTAAGTTCAACTAAAATATCATATGGGCATATTTTTTTTTTATCAACAAAAGGAGGACTTTTATTTATTTTTTTAATTTTATTAATTTTATTTATTTCTGTATGTGTATGAATGTACTGTCTGCATGCAAGTCTGTGCACCCATGTCATGCAATGCCGCGGAGTTCAGAAGAGGGTGTTGGATTCCCCTGGAACTGGAGTTCTCCTGGAATTGGAGCTTCAGACGGTTCTCAGCCGCCATGTGGGTGCTGGGGATCGAACCCGGGTAAGGAGGACTTTTATTAATGAGCAAAAACTTTGAAGTAACAGTCAGACTCTTTAATAAACAGGGAGAAAATTCAGTGATATGTTGTGACATACTCTGAGTTCAGTCAGCCGCTTAGTGGCAAACCCAAGCTAACACTTTATTTTCCAAGTTCTCTTATTTCTAAGATCAATGATTTGCCCATTGTGTCCAACTTTGGATCTAAAACCTTAAAGTGATTTGACAGTACTTTATGTTTCGCCCTGAACATTTCTAAATGTTCTCCTGTGCTTTTGAACTCCCACTATATAAACCCAACAGAAGTGGCTGGGCAGCTGGATTGTTTTACAAATGAGGCAACTTCAACTCAAAATTTAAATGACTTGTTTCAGCTTTTCCCAATAAAGAAAACAAAGAAACCTACCCAATTTTAATACTGTCTTTGAAATAATCTTATTTCTTTTTTTCCATTATTATTATTAAACTTTTTCCATAGGTCATACATCATTTCTCGATCGAATCTACAGTTGCTTCCCTTTCCATGCCCCCCATCCCACCTGAGTCCCTGCACTCTGCCATACATGTCCTGCATCTTTTTCTGAGTCTTTCCAGAGTTTTTTTTTCAGTTCTTTTGTTGTTCTCTCCAACTTGTATAGCTACCTTAATATACACATATACAGTTATATATATATATACACACATACATACATACATATATACATACACATATCACTTAAATTGGAGGATTTTTTTTTCTTCCCTAAAATATGTCATGTTTTCCTTAAGGAAGTTCTTAAAGGTTCCTCCTTGGCAACCCCCAAACAACCATCAATCCTGCACTTTTGCTCTACATTGGGTTCTTTCCCTCCCATGGTCCCCCAAATGAAGTCCAGTAAGCACGTGTCCTGTCTCCATCCCCCTGCACTGGCCTCCATGATACAGCCCAGGTAGTCCAACAATGGCAATCTATATTCTGACGAGGCTGATATCCCCTTAGCTGTTTAGTCCACAAGCTGGGTATCTCAGTAGTCCCCATCTAGCATTGAAGGTTTGGAGGATTCTTGGAGAGACATGAGTCCTCAGTCCATATTAGGAGTTAAAAAGCTGTGTCTCATGTCTTTGAGGAGTGCCAAAAGCAGTGGCAGCCACAGGGTAGATGCACTTGATATGGGCATATTTTTTAAAAAAAATCATGATTGTATAAGGGCAAGTAGAAAATGATGTATTTCAAGAAAAATTTGAAAGCTGAATTTAAAAAGACTAGTGTTGGTAAGTGAGACCCTAAAAGGCAGGATAAAGGGGCTGGAGATGCAAAGTATCTGCTTGGTAAGGATGGTGAGTTCAAGGCCAGCCTGAGCTGTGAGACCTGCCTGGTAGGGATGATGAGTTCAAGGCCAGCCTTAGTCATGAGACCATTCCTGTGCTAAATAGCTTTAGCGTCAATTTGACACAACTGGGTTGAGGGAGCCTCAGTTGGGGAATTGGCTCCATTGGACTGGCCTGTGGCCACATCTGTGGAGTATTGCCATTTTTTAATTAATTTTATTTATTTCTGTATGTGTATGAATGTACTGTCTGCATGCAAGCCTGTGCACCCGTGTCATGCAATGCCACGGAGGTCAGAAGAGGGTGTCAGATTCCCCTGGAACTGGAGTTCTCCTGGAATTGGAGTTTCAGATGGTTCTCGGCTGCCATGTGGGTGCTGGGGATCGAACCCAGGTCCTCTGCAAGAGCGGTCGGCGCTCTTAACCACTAGGCCATCTCTCCAGCCCCATGGAGTATTGTCTTGATTGTTGAGTTATGTAGGAGGGCCCAGCCCACTGTGGGTGGTGCCACCCTGGGCAGGTAGTTATGTATGGTATAAGAAAGCAGCCTGGCCAGGTGTGGTGGCACACGCCTTTAATCCTAGCACTTGGGAGGCAGAGACAGGCAGATCTTTGTGAGTTCAAGGCCAGCCTGGTCTACAGAGTGAGTTCCAGGACAGCTGGGGCTACAGGGAGACCCTGTCTCGAAAAGACAAAAACCAAAACAAAACAAAAAAAAAAAAACAAACAGAAAACAGCCTGGGCATGGGCCAGGAGAGCAAGCCAGTAAGCAGCATTCCTCCATGGCCTGTGCTTCAGCACCTGCCTCCAGGTTCCTGCCCTGAGTTCCTTTGGTGGGTTCCCTGAGTGATGAACTATGGGAGATGTGAGCTGAATAAACCCTTTCCTCCCCAAGTTGGTAGTGGTCAGCATGTTTTGTGACAGCGATGGAAAGGAAACGAGAACAATTCCCAAATCAACATAGCATTAAGCTTTGGTGGCAATACCAGACTGAAGAAAAAAGGCAACATGAAGAAAGTCATGGAGGAAATGTCTGTAGTCGGGACAGTCCCATCCAGCTGGCCTGTAATACGTGTAAGAATCAGTACACCTGCCTTACATCTATCCAGCCTTAAGAGCCATCAACATTTTGCCATAAACAAGTTTCATCTCTTCCCAAGTTTTTAATTTTAAAAAAGTTACATGAGTAATTGGGCATTTATTTCCACTCTTACATGCTTCAGGGACAATAAAAATACAGAGGCTAGAGAGATGGCTCAGTGATTAAGAGCACTGGCTGCTCTTGCAGAGGACCCAGGTTAGATTCCCAGCACCCACATGGCAGCTAACAATGATCTATAACTACAGTTCCAGAGGATCCAATGCCTTCTTCTGCCCTCCATGGGCACTGAATGACATGGTACATGTAAGCAACATGTTCATACATATAAAATAAAATGACATGGTGCATGTAAGCAACATGTTCATACATATAAAACAAAATATTTTTTAAATACAATGCCACCACGTGGTGTTGTGGGACATGCCTTTTTTTTTTTTTTTATTACATTTACTTTCATTTGTTTCATTTTTTTTTTTAACAATAAGTAATAAGTTTTGAGTACAAGCATCCTTCATGTAAAACCAATTTGCAAGCAGTTGTGCCCAAACCCACACAGCCCAAGGCTCCCACCATCCAGCTGGAGGGGCTTGTATGTATAATCATGTTGATCAAATAAGTGTCCAGTCTATATTGCTGTGGTTTTACCATTCACCGCAATTGCAGCCCTTACATTCTACCACACACCCCCTCTTCCGCAGATTGTTCCCTAGGCTTAGAAAAGGGGCACAGGTGGACAAGAAGCAAAATAGTCTACTTTCTCTGGAGATGTCGTTTTGGACTCTGACCAGTTCTGGCTGTTTCTTTTCATGGGCTGACAGTTTGTTCAGGAATAACCTTTCAATCCTACTAATGAAGCACAGGCAATTAGATATATAGATATTGAAACAGTACTAATTATTATGGTAGGTCACTTTGGTATAGACACAGATGTTTGGATGGTATGCTAATCAATGAATTAGATGACAAGGTCTTACTTTGGCTTATAACATCTCCTAACCACTAGAGGATGTAAGCTTGTGGTATCAGCCGTTAATTATTCCCCCGAGGACAGAGCTAATAGCCAATTACATTTGGGATATACAGACATATGGCTGCCACTGCTGCACAGTATTTCCAGGCAGGCGAGGTGTAGCTGATGCTGACAGAGGAGTCTTGCTTGACTCAAGGAGACCAATATTTGCTTTATTGGTTTAGTGGCCTTTGGTAACACTCTGGTATTCCAGAGACCAACTGTACACTTGCAAGTGTGGTCTCAATATATCTTTCCCATGCTTACATCAGGTCTTCAACAGCAGGGCCTTACTGCCTCTCTTCTTGCAGGTATCCCAGTTTATAGGCAAGAAGCCTTTACTGTGCCATAGTGAGGGACATGCCTTTAATCCCAGCACTTGGGAGGCAGAGGCAGGCAGATCTCTGTGAGTTCAAGGCCAACCTGGTTTACATAGTGAGTTCCAGGACAGCTGGAGTTACAGGGAGACCTTGTCTCAAAAAATAGACCCCCCCCAAAAAAATACAATTCACCAGGTGTGGTGGCAAGCACTTGAATCCCAGCACTTGGGAGGCAGAGGCAGGTGGATCCCTGTGAGATTGAGGCCCACTTGGTCAACATAGCAAGTTCCAAGCCACCTGGGACTATAAGGAGACCCTGTCTCAGAAAACAACAGGCACATGGAGGTGCATGCCTTACACCCCAGCACTAGGGAGGCAGAGGCAGCTATAGTAAGTACTAGGCCAGCTGGGGCTAGAGATACCCTGTTTTAAAACCCATCAACAATAACCCAAATATTTATGCTAGGATATTTAACAAAATTTTAAAAACAGCTTCATTTTACATAACAGTTGGCATCAAATTTCCCTGCCTCAAAAGTAGCTTTGTTTGAACTGGAAACAAAGAGAGTCCATTTGTTGCTCTTCTACACTGTTGTACAATTCACAACGTGAAATCAACTTCCTGAAAAGGCATTTTGTACATTTCTGGTGCAACTGTTGCTTTTACCTAGTTCCAAATCCATTTCTACCAGGCCAAAGCAGAACTACGCACATACTCTTCACTGGCCCCTGCCTGGACACTGGCAACCACCAATCTGTTCTCCGCCCCAAGACATGCCCCTTCTACAATGTTCACATGGATGTGTGTACACATGCCCCTTCTAGACTCTCCACATGCATGTGCATATACATGCTCCTTCTAGATTCTTCACATGCATGTGCATACATGTGCCCCTTCTAGATTCTTCATGCATGTGTGTACACATGCCCCTTCTAGATTCTTCACATACATGTGCATATACACGCCCCTTCTAGATTCTTCACATGCATGTGTGTACATACGCCCCTTCTAGACTCTTCACATGCACGTGCATACTCAGGCCCCTTCTAGACTCTTCACGTGCATGTGTGTACACAAGCCTCTCCTAGACTCTTCATGTACATGCAGGCACAGATGCCTCTTCTAGACACTTCACGTACATCCAGGCACACACATGTCAATTCTAGACACTACACGTGCATCAGGAACACATGTCCATTTTAGACACTTCATGCACATCTGGGCACACACATGTCCATTCTAGACACTATACATGCATCAGGAACACATGTCCATTCTAGACACTTCATGCACATCTGGGCACACATATGTCCATTCTAGACACTTCATGTACATCTGGGAACACATGTCCATTCTAGATACTTCATGAATATCTGGGCACACACATGTCCATTCTAGACACTTCATGCACATCTGGGCACACATATGTCCATTCTAGACACTTCATGTACATCTGGGAACACATGTCCATTCTAGATACTTCATGAATATCTGGGCACACACGTCCTTTCTAGACACTTCATGCACATCTGGGCACACATATGTCCATTCTAGACACTTCATGCACATCTGGGGACACATGTCCATTCTAGACACTTCATGCACATATGGGGACACATGTCCATTCTAGATACTTCATGAATATCTGGGCACATATATGTCCATTCTAGACACTTCATGCACATCTGAGCACATATATGACCATTCTAGACACTTTATGCACATCCAGGCACACATGTCCATTCTAGACGCTTCACATGCATCAGGAACACATGCCCATTCTAGACACTTCATGCACATCTGGGCACATATATGTCCATTCTAGACACTTCATGCACACATCTGGGCACACACATGTCCATTCTAGACACTTCACGTGCATCAGGAACACATGCCTATTCTAGATATTTCACGAACATCTGGGCACACATATGTCCATTCTAGATACTTCATGTGCACCTGGGAACAAATATGTCCATTCTAGATACTTAACATGTATCAGGAACACATGTCCATTCTAGACACTTCATGCACATCTGGAAACACACATGTCCATCCTACATACTTCACATGCATCAAAAACACACGTCCATTCTAGATACTTCACATGCATCAGGAACACGTGTCCATTCTGGACCCTTCATGTGCATGCAGGTACACATGTCCATTCCAGACGCTTCATGTATATAAGGAACATATGCCTATTCTAGACACTTCATGTACATCTGGGCACACATGCCAATTCTAGACCCTTCATGTGCATGCAGGTACACATTATAAACAGTCTGGCTTCTTGGGTTTGCCTGTTTTTCAAAATCATTAACACTGTAGCATAAGTCAGCACTTCAGTATTTCCAACAGCTTAATAATACCCTGTTTATGGATTTACAACTTGTCCAGTAAGGACCCTTTTGAACATTCATAAAGCTGACACAAATATTCAGTCCCATTCATGAGTATTTACTTTCAGTTCTTTTGGTTTCACACCAATAGAAGAACTTGTGTCACAGTTGAAGTACTGCCAAGCTATTTTCCATAGCAGCTGAACCAATTTACCTTTCTCTCAGTGACATACAGTGTGTGCAGTTTCTTAAAAATCCCACAGACACTAGTAGCTTATTTCTTTGACGAGGATCATACAAACCCTGAGCCTCTAAGCAAGTGCTGTACTTCTGAGCAACGTCCCAACCCTCTTTAACTTATAGACATCTTGTATGTGTGAAACCATATTCCATCATGGTTTTGATCCGAAGTTCCCTGATAATTAGGGATTGTTGGCATCTGCCAACCTAGTTTGAGGTTGTTTTCTCATGCTCTCAATAATGTCATTTGAAGCACAGACGTTTGTAACATGAACTGCAATGTGGCCCCACAGCTGAGGAGCAGTAAGGGACATGTTGGTGGTCAGGGGACCACCCAAGAAGAGAGCCCTGAGAGATAAGGACGAGAGACACAAGGACAGAGAACAGGCAGATTCTTTTC
Organism: Rhizomys pruinosus; assembly: GCA_009823505.1. Classification (NCBI taxonomy): domain Eukaryota; kingdom Metazoa; phylum Chordata; class Mammalia; order Rodentia; family Spalacidae; genus Rhizomys; species Rhizomys pruinosus. The sequence continues at coordinate 370,247 of VZQC01013997.1, read as the reverse complement.
TGATGATTTGAGATTTTGGTTTTTACTCTGAGTAAAGTGCGTAGCTACTGGCGGCTTTAGATAAAAAAGCCAGTCAACCAGCTGTTCTGTTCTGTTTGGCAGTGCTGGGATTGAACCCAGGGCCTTGTGCATATTAGGTGAATGCTCTACCCCTGGGTGGTACCCCTAGCATCATTTCTAAATTGTGTTTTTAAATGATTTTTAAAGTTATTGGGGGGGTGCTGCAGAGATGGCTCAGAAGTTAAGAGCACTGACTGTCTTGCAGAGGACCCCAGTTTGAGTCCCAGCACCCACATGGAGGCTAACAACTGTCTGTAACTCCAGCTCCAGGGAATCCAACACTTTCTTTCTTCTGAATGCTGCAGGCACTGTACAACACAGGTGCACTTACATACATGTAAACAATACATTCATACACACAAAAATAAAAATAAAAATAAAAGATTTTAAAAATTATTTTTGTGTGTATGTGCATGCCTGTGTGAGTTATCTGCACCATGTGTGTGCACGAACGAGCCTGTGGGAGCCAGTTATATGCACCATGTGTGTGCGCAAGCCAGGTAAAGGGATTGGATCCTCTAGATTTGGAGTTACAGGTGGTTGTAAGCTGCCACGCGGGTGCTGGGAACTGAACTCAGGTCTTCTACAAGAGCAGCAAGTGCTCCCAACTGCTGAGCCATCTCTCCAGCCCACTTTTAAGGGTAAAAAGTATTGATCTGACTGCTTCTGAAAGAACAAGATGATGGGAGGCAGGGTCAGGATCTGAAGTGAGCAGACAGACCCAGTGATGCACAGGGTGCCCCGGTGAAGAGTTCCGGGAGACCAGATGTGCTATGTAGCACAGCGTGGGCACAGGCTTGTGGAGAAAGTGGATCAAAACAGGATGTAGACGGGGCCAGTAAACAAGACATGAAAAGGAAAAAGCAGAGGGTCAGGCAAGGCAGGGAAGACTGTGTAGTTTCAAGCTTGCTCAAAAAAGAAGAGATGCAAAGTGGGCAGGGGGAGGGGCAGAGTCTGGCCAAAGTGCTGCATGGGAGTTGTCCTCATAGTGGGAATGCAGCCGCACACCTCTAATCCCAGCACTCGGGAGGCAGAGGTAAGTGGATCTCTGTAAGTTCAAGGCCAGCCTGGTCTATATAACAAGTTCCAGGACAGCTGGGTCTACAGGGAGACCCTGTCTCAAAAAGACAAATAAATAAATAAATAAATAAATAAATAAATAAATAAATAAATAAATAAATAAAGTGTGGATGAAGATAAAGCAAATCAGGAGAGTTCAGGTCTGTGACTGTGAGGTGTGGAGATTGGATGGGCAGCTGTTAAAGATTCTTTAAGTTTTTTCATAAAAACCTTATGCATGCATAACTTTAGCAGGAATAAAATAGAGAACAACATCACCTTCCACTGAGGGGTCATAGGAGAATGAGAATATATAACACATGATCAAGTTGAAACCACCACAGTTAGGTATTTTCTTAAGGGGCCAGAGGGACAGGGTAATAAGAGCACTGGCTGCTCTTACAGAGGGCCGGAGTTCAGTTCCCAACACCCACATGGCAGCTAACAACCATCTTAACCCTAGTTCCAAAGGATCTGACACCCCCTTCTTGCCTCCAAGTGTATTATACAACACAGGTCCACTTACATACATGCACACAAAACACTCATACACATAAAATAAAAATAAAGTCTTAAAAATATCTTAAGACGATATATTTTAAGATAGTGCAGATTTTAAGAAGTCAATTCTCGAGGTTAGAGGGATGGCTCAGTGGCTAAGAGCACTGAGTGCTCTTTCAGAGGACCCAGATTCAGTTCCCGGCATCCACATGGTAGATAACAACCATCCACAACTCCAGTTCCAGGGAATCCGGTGCCTCCTTCTGGCCTCTGTGAGCATTGCATGCATGGGTTCACTTACATGCAGGCAAAACACTCATTCGAATAAAATAAAAATAAATAACATTTTTCCAGTCTTTTTGATACAGGGTCTCCCTATAACTCCAGCTGTCCTGGAACTATGTAGACCAGGCTGGCCTTGAACTCACAAAGATCCACCTGCCTCTGTCTCCCAAGTGCTGAGATTCCCAGCAATAACATTTTCTTAAAACAAGAAATCAAGTCTCTTCAGAATTGCTCATGATGAAAATGTCAAGTTCAGCTTTTCTATAACTGTAAAATTTGCACATGCAAATGATATTGGTAGATGGTTAGATAGAAGGTAACTAAGGAAACTGTAGTTGGCAGCTGTGTCTCCTGATGGTCAGATGCCCCCAAAACATCCTTGAGGTTACAATTGAGTTGTTCCTGCTGTGTCAGAAACTGAGGCACTAGGATGCTCCCTGTCACCACACGCACTCGAGGTCTGTTTCCTGGTTCGCTGTGCCATTGTCTGCACTGTGGTTGTGCTCTCCTTTTCTAGTGGGCTTTAATAAAGACAAGGATGGAGGAAGTACCTTGATAGACAATCAGATCCTCCATGATTGGGGACAGAAAAAGAGTCACCTCATCCTCAGTGAATAGACCAACCACTTCAAATACTGTACAAACTTCTCAAATACCCACAACACAGACACTAACTACCTGGTCCACCCCAGCATCCCCTCTAAGTCAGCCCTCTCTTCCTGTCTCTCTGTCTCCTTTGCTTTGTATTGCTTTACTAAATAAACTTCTGCTTGAATTGCCTGTGTGTCTCGATTGAGTTCTTTCCTAATAAGGAAAGAACAGAGGAGAGACATTCACTAAGCAAACCAAGGACATGTATCAAAAAATTTAGCAAAACGTCAGGAGCATCCTGAAATGGCCAATGTGACTGATCAGATGAGCCCTGTCTATGCAACTAAGACTATACGATGAAGTGGTATTATGTGCACATTTATGGTATGTGGAAGGTTATCTATGCTATATACTCAGGGAAAAAGAAATCTGGAAACAAATTATAATAGTGTATGAAGCGGGTGTCTAGGAGAATTCCATACATAACTTACCTGGTGTTAGTATGCAAGATTTTGCTTTACAGCCAATACTTATATATTACATTTTTCCTATATTGAACACATATGTCTTATAAAACAAAGAAATTTCCTCCAAACTTATTCTTAGTAATTAACCCATGATCTCTGGGGGACCAAATCTTATCAGCTTCACTGTTACCTGGTTGATGGCGCCCAGCATCTCAGCCCTGCTGGCCACGCGAGCTGCGCACTGCCTCAGAAACATTATACTCCTCTCCAGCTTCTTAATGATTTCCTGAGCCTGGTTGTCATCATCACACAGAGGTGTTAATGACTGTAAAGAAAGCAAAGTATTAGAACACAACCAATATCGTCATTCAACAAGCGTTTCTAATGCTGAATAAATTGCAGTCTAATCTCAAGAATCCTGGTGGAAGGTGAAAAGCACGATCAAAGCTCAACAATGAAGGATATAAAATATTAACATCCTGGGGATGGAGAGATGGCTCAGTGGTTAAGAGCACTGGCTGCCCTTGTAGAAGACCAGGGTTCAGTTCCCAGCACCCACAAGGCAGCTAAAAACTGTCCATTTCTCCAGTTCCAGGGGATCCAGCGCCCTCTTCTGACTTCCATGGACATTGCATGACATGGATACACTTACATATATGCAGGCAATACATCATACACATAAAATAAAAATAGCAAATAAAAAATATTAGCATCGAGTGCTCCATACAGGTGGATGTATGTAGATGCTTACAAAACCTCCAAGCCTATTCTCAGTCCTTTGTTTTTGTATCACCCCCAGGTACACCGACAGTTCTCCTCTGTGGGTCACAGGATGGGGTACTTTGGTAAGGGTAAGCAGACTGTGTTACAAATGAAGGAATATGAGGAACCAAGTTGGGACTTTGAGCTATGCAGCAAAGCTGGTTAGAGCTGGCTCTGAGTGTCACCCTTCCATTTTACTGTCAGTGTCTAGATCACGAATGACCTAGGAAACTCCCTTCTGGGCATGCGTGTGACAGAGTTTCCAGACAGGAAGGAAGACATACCCTGAGTGCAGGGCCTGCAGCCCATGGCCGGATCATAGGCTGAATAAAAAGGAAGAAACAAAGGCCCGCATTCATCTTTCTTCACTTCCTGATTATGGACTCCATGACCAGCCATGATATGACCTGCCACCTTGGCAAAGCTGCGGATGCTACCATGGTCTCCTGTCATTGGGAGTATAAACTCTAACTGTGAGACAGACATCCTCCCCTAAATCACTCTTATTGGGTATTTTGTCATAGCAACCACAAAAATAATTAATACATTCTCCTACTGATAGCTAGATGTGACTGGGCTGCATAAGTCCATACACCATGCCTAAAGAATATCCCACTGGAACCCAGGCCCTTTACCTCTTTCTTAGCAGGGATGAATAGCAGACTTATTAGCAGACAGCCTACTGCCCAGCACCTGTGTAACTGTGAGCAAATGTCTCAGGCTGTCCTAAGCCAGTGCCATGAGGTGTAAGAGCCACCACGATGCCATGTGCCATGAGATGTCCTGCCGATAGCACCGCAGGCAACACTGAGGGTAGAATGTCTGTAAGATTCTGGGAATGTTAGATTTCCTATGTTCCTGATTGCTGCTCCATCTGCTGGATAGAGTCCAGCATCTTTCCAAGAATACCACCGTATGTGGATAACAGACACCACATCCTTGGCACACAGTAGCTACAAATGGCAGCATGTTCGTAACAAGCAGCTATGTCTAAGCTGCAGCTAATGAGTCATGGGCCAACAGAAATGGCCATTTCTGGACATGCAGTTTCCTGCAGCCGTCTTTATAACCACTTCCAGCTGAGTAGAGGCTGGCTATAAGCAGGACAGAATCTGGACAGCCAGACAGAATCAGGAAATAGAATCTGAGGAGATGGAACCAGTAATCAAACCTCAACAAAGAAAATTCCAGGACCAAATGGCTTCACTAAGGAAGAAACAGTGGCAACCCTTTCAAAATTCTCCCCCAAAAGCTGAACAAGAAGGAATATTTCCAAGCTTGTTCTATGAGACCCTATTAGCTTGACTTCAAGGTTGAACAAAGCTGTTACAAGAAAAACATAGATCAATAACCCTGGAGATTGTTGCAGAATCCCCAACAATATACTATCAAACTGAATTCAATACATCATATCCAAGTGGAACTTACTGCTGGAAGGAGGACAGGAGCAAGGAAGGAGTCTGACGTCCTCTTCTGATGATGTGGGTGCCCTCACAGACATGCAGGCCATACACTCTGACCTCCACAGGCGCTGCATGATGTGGGTGCACTCACAGACATGCAGGCCATAGGCTCTGACCTCCACAGGCGCTGCATGATGTGGGTGCACTCACAGACATGCAGGCCATACGCTCATACACACACAAAAATAGATTTTTTTTTTGGTCTTTTCGAGACAGGGTCTCCCTATAGCCCTAGCTGTCCTGGAACTCACTCTGTAGACCAGGCTGGCCTTGAACTCACAAAGATCCGCCTGCCTCTGCCTCCTAAATGCTAGGATTAAAGGCATGGGCCACCACACCTGGCAAAAACACCTATTTTAAAAGTACTATATATCGTATCAAAAAAGTATTACATATCGATATACCACATTGCAGAAAAGACAAAAACTATACAACTGTAGCAAAAGATGCAGAAAGATCATTGGAAAAATTAAATGTGTGATAGTTAGAAACACGAAAAAAACAAGAATAGAATGAAATTAATTCAGCATAAAAGTCATATCAGGAGAGATGGCCTAGTGGTTAAGAGCGCCGACTGCTCTTGCAGAGGATCTGGGTTTGATTCCCAGCACCCACATGGCGGCTGAGAACGGTCTTTAACTCCAGTTCCAGGGGAATCCAACGCCCTCTTCTGACCTCCGCGGCATTGCATGACACGGGTGCACAAACCTACATGCAGACAGTACATTCATACACATACAAAATAAATAAATAAAATTAAAAATAATTTGTTAAAAAAAGTCATGTCAGGAACCCACAGAGCATCATATTCAATGATGGGAGATGGTACCTTCCTTCTCATATCAGGAATGAGGCAAGGATTCTTGTTCTCAACATTAAACATAACATTAGTACTGTAGCCAGAACAATTAGGCAAGAAAAATAATTTTAGAAGAACCCCCAAATAGCAAGTGATAACATCTTTATTTGCAGTAAATACTAAATATGAGACAAAATTGTAAGAAATTCAGTAAAATTATAATACATAAAATTAACATGAAAATCAGTTGTATTTCTTTAATAATTTTCAAAAAAACTAATAAAAATTCTATTTAAAGTATTCTTTATATATATATTTATATTATAAAGAATATAATACTATTTTAGAATTAACCAAAGTAAAGGTGTAGGAAACTTATCCATCAAAATCTACAAAAGACACAAATAACTGTAGAGACTTCAGGAATCCATGTTTTGGTCGATCTGACTGCCCAGTTCAGTCTACAGACTCCAGGGCAATCACTTAGGAAAATCTCAACAGTATCTTTTGGGGGTGGGCAGAAATAGAAACATGTGGCAGCTTGACATGTGTTTACCATGTGTGAAACTCTTGATTTCAGCACCAGAAAATACAAAAAGAACAAAGTGGTATCCTAAAATTCATACAGTGTATCAAGTTACCACAAATAGCCAAAACAAGGTAACACAAGGACACAGTTGAAGACTCACATTTCCATATTTTAACATATGCTACAAGGCTGATGAGATGGCTCAGGGGGTACACAGACACCTGCTGCCAATGCTGATGACTTCAGTTCAATCCCCAGGACCCATACAATGGACAGAGAGCAGCTCCCATGAGTTGTCCTTTGACCTCCACTTGTGGGTCATATCATACACACACACACACACACACACACACACACACACACACACACACTAAATGTAACAAACTAAGTTTTTAAAAACATACTACAAACTTACAGTAATTCAAAGGGCATGGTATTGGAGCCAAAGCATACAGACTAATGAAGGACAATAGAAATAAACCTAGAAATAAACTCTCATGTCTGTGGTCAATGATCCTTCTAAAGCATACCATGAATGCACAATGGAGAAGGAACAGTGTCCTCAAGGAGCCATGCTGGAAAAAGCTTATGTCCATTCACCGAAGGAAGGACAGGGTCCTTATACCACAGGCAAAACCAGCACAAACAAAAAGACAGTGATGGATGGACGGTCATGGTGGCTCAAAACTGTAATCCCAGCACCTGGGAGGCTGAGGCAGGAGGATCACCAGGAATTCAAAGCTAACGTGGAATACATGTTGAACAGCAGACTAGCCAGGACAATATAGAAAGACTGCCTCAAAAAAGGGAGGAGGAGGGAAGGAAAGAAAGGAAGGACAGAAGGACAGAAGGAGGGAGGAAGTGAGGGAAAGAAGTGAAGGGAGGGAAGAAGAGGGGAGGGAAGAAGAGGGGAGGGAGGAAGCGGGGAGAGAAGACCATGACCAACAGCACAGTTCTGCGTCCCCTCACCTCTAAAAGCTTTAGACAGTTAGTGATTTCTTTCTTCAAATTCTCTTCTGCCAGGTCACGGGATCTCTCTTCAAGCCTCACTCTCTTCTCCAGGGTAAACCAGTCACACTTGAGTCCCAATGATAACCTGAGAAATTCTGCCTGTAGTCACAGTGACGGGAGGATGGGGAGAGAATGTCAGATGGGATCCAGGTCTGCTAAGGGCCATGCTGGGACACCCTCCTTCCCCCACACCCTGGGGTTGCAGGCAGGGGGCTCTGCCTGAACTTAAATCACATTACACACATATGCAAAAACATGAATGAGCAAGTCTGAAATGTAGAGGGAGAGAAGGAAGGGAAGAAAAAAGGGAGGGAGGGACAGAGACAGACAGACAGACAGATAGACACATCTTTAAACTCACCTCCACCTCCTTCTCATTAGCTGAAGTGCTGTAGGGTGAGACAGAGAACTTACTCAAACATAATCCAACAGAAAAATAAAACTTGCTGAACAACAGCGTGAATGAGAGCTTACTTGTCCCCTTGTTGAAAGTTAACCAACTTCACAGAAGCTATGGGACGTATGGAAACTTCAGATTCTGTGGAAAGACAGTAACTGTGGTCAAACATCTAGCAGCACATTGTTGTCAAATGCTGTTATGTCCTATATATTTACTAAAAATCCATTTCCTGTCAATATATCTGAGTTGACAGCCAATGTATCTGCTTAACCCTCAGGATGCTATTCTAAGTCAGAAGTGCATGCTGAGAAGTCACCAGCTCACACCTCAGTAAGATCAGTGCTTGAAACCCAAAGATGTCTGAGACAGCACAGCCTAGTGTTCTGGTGTGTAAATGTACAGGACTCTGCGTCCTGCTGCGCACCGGCACCTTCCTCTGCTGTCCTGGCTCTGGCTTGGTGTGTGAATGTACAGGACTCTGCGTCCTGCTGTGCACTGGCTCCTTCCTCTGCTGTCCTGGCTCTGGCTTGGAAGAGGACTTGGGAAGCAGTGACTGCAGAAGCAGTTGTAGCAGCAGCAGCAGCAGCAATGGTGAAACGTTTATAACATGAGCTGGAGTCCTGGGCTGAACAAAGAAAGCCAGCTGAGCACTAGCATCAGCCCTCTCTCCTCCTTGACTGTGGACGCCATGTAACCAGCTGTCTCGCCCTCCCTCTGTGTGGACTGTCTCCCCTCGTGATGTGAGCCAAAGTGAACCTTTTCCTCTTCTGCTTTAGCCAGGTATCTTGTCACAACAAGAGAAGTACCTAATTCACACAGCCTCTCCAGACACAGCGTCAGTCACTGCTCTGCGTCATCACCGTCCCAGAACAAGGTCTTTACGCATACAATGATTTTCCGTATTCCAGATTTGCTTAAAATCCACAGGATTTAAGCTTGGTTTAAACTAAGCTTTGACTTTCAGACATGTGTTTGTGACTGACCAAGTCCCAATCTTGTCAATCCATCCAGAAGACAATGGTGTGACTGGACGTAAGCACTGGCTTGGATGAGGACTCGTGTACTAGCGGCTCCCGAGTGCTTTGGACATGTTAATACATTCAGTCTTCACAGCAAAACTTCAGGGATAAGTGACATTGCTGTCTTCTTTTCTCAGACTATGAAACTGAATCACAGTTTAACCCATCTCACCTCATATTTAGAGGACTACATGAAGCTATACAAATAATTTAGCCTAATCCTCGAACATAGTGTATTCTCAATAAAGTGTAATTTTTTTTTTTTTGAGACAGAGTCTCACATATCCCAGGCTGGTTTCAAACTTACTACACAGCTGAGGATGACCTCGAACTTCTGATCCACCTGCCTCCAACCTCCAGAAGGCTGAAAGGAGAGGCTGAGGCTACCTTGCCTAATTCATGTGGTGCTGGACCAAACCCAAGGCTTTGTGCACCCTAGACAACCAGTCTACCAACCAAGCCCCATCCCCAGTCCAGTGACTGCTAAGTCAGCATTTCTACTTTGCAAATGAAAATGCAGACTCCAGATTAAACAACTTACTACAAGCACCTCTCTGGAGGCTAACCCAGCCTGCAGTCTGCGTGGCTTACTACAAGCACCTATCTAGAGACTGACCCAGCCTGCAGTCTGCATGGCTTACTACAAGCACCTATCTAGAGACTGACCCAGCCTGCAGTCTGCATGGCTTACTACAAGCACCTATCTGGAGGCTGACCCAGCCTGCAGTCTGTGTGGCTGCTGCACCCTTTCGGGGTGGCCATTCCACACTCTTGAGCTCTCTTCCCAAAGAATGTGGAATGGCCACGACCACAGGCTCAGTTCTTAGCTCCAGAAAGTGGCAGTTGCTGTTAGAACTGTGGGGTCAACAGGACATGAAACCTCACTGTGATTTTTGAAAATAAGACAGGGGGATGCAAGACAGGATCCTACAGGCTGGTCTTAGCCCAGGATCCAATATGTTGCTAATGACACACCCTACTCCAAAGGACTTCACCCACAAAAATATCAGCAGGGAACAAAGGTTCACAGGGGTTGAAGGAGCACCCCTTACCTCCTGCAGCACCATCCTTCCTAAGGTTGTTGATTGTTTGGAGTTCCTCTCCCGCTTCCTAAAATCATAAGGAATTTTAATTGCCGAGTGTTGAATGGAAATCCTTCAGAAACAAACATCCCTCACTTCCTCTCCTTTCCCCACCCACCTCCATCAAAATCTTCTGTAGAACTCTGGGAACTGGAATAAAGGCCAATAACAAGACTGGCTCCAGGGTGGCCCCCAATCTAATTGAGGCAATACTGACATAAATATTTGGGAGGCCGTGAATGTGGCACAAAGGATCACAAAGGAAAGTAAGTGCCCAGCAACGAAGCGTTCTGCATGAGGAAGAGAGACATGCCAGGACAGAGGCCTCCTCCGCCACGAAGCATACCAAGCACCACCTCGTGTGGGGAGCTAAAGTAGAGCGGTGTAGGGCTATGGCGTGGGGCTTGCTACATGGGTTGGAGGGCCACAGACACAGCTGCTAATTTGTTCTGTTAGACTTTAATTCCATATGAACGCACAAATATAAACACACACACACACACACACATACCACAAACACAGCTGCTAAGATTTGTTCTGTTAGACTTTAATTCCATATGAACACACACCACAAACACAGGTGCTAAGTAAGATTTGTTCTGTGAGACGAATGGTGTTCCTCATTTGTGGATGCTAGCGCCAATTACCTAGTTGTAAATATTTCTTGTGCAGGGCCCCTTGAGCTTTTGTCCAAATAATTGGGAGTGATGCATATTGGAAAGAACAACAGAAAAGACTGTGTCAAAGGACTGACTGAAACGGTGAACTTCTGCTTGAAACAGTCAACTTCCACATCGAGAATTTTGAGAAAGACTGAGAAAAAGATGAAAAACATGTGACAGAATGCATGAGCTCTGGGGGGGTGGGGGGTGAGGGAGGGGGACATGGGTCTAGATTTGATTTGTAACATAATCTTGTAATATATATATGTATATATATATACACATATACATATATATAAAACAATAAAAAAAGAAAAAAGAAAAGAGAATAGACAACTGGATAAAAATAGAGACTTTAATACCATATGAACACACAAATACAAACACACACCACAAACGGCTGCTAAGATTTGTTCTGTTAGACTTTAATTCCATATGAACATGCAAATACACACACACACACACACACCACAAACACAGGTGCTAAGTAAGATTTGTTCTGTGAGACTTTAATTCCATATGAACACACAAACACACACACACAACAAACACAGCTGCTAAGATTTGTTTTGTTAGACTTTAATTCCGTATGAACACACAAATACACACAGAGTTGTTTTAGTTATTGTTTGAGACAGGGTCTCACTAAATATCCTACAAAACCATGCTGGCCTCAAACTCCTGATCTTCCTGCCTCAGGCAATTAAACGCTGGGATTACAGGTCAGGCTCCAGTCAAACACATTTTGGGATAACTGTTGTATAATGAGTATATCTGGGCAACAAGGGTCACTGTAACAGCTGGATTGTTCTGTGCTGGCCTGAACTATCTAACCAGTCCACTCTAGGCACACAAACATCTCTATGATGCCATTACACATACTCAGAACTGGCTCCAGTTCCCAGCAACTACATGGTGGCTAACAGTCCATTACTCCAGTTCCAGGGAATCCAGTGTTCTCTTCTGGCCTCTGAAGGCACTGTACACCATATATGTGCACTTACATGCAGACAAAACAGTCATAGGCAGAAAAAAAATTTTAAACCTCCAATGAGTGTAGAAACTCAGAACACCAAATAGATTCTCCGCTAGAACTTAAGTCTAGGACTGGTGTCCTGGTAGAGCCCTGGATTCCGTAGCATAATTGGAGAGAAGTTTCCAGTAAAATGTAACAAAGAGCAATAGAGATAAGCCCGCCTTCATTCTTTCAAACACTGCTTCAATCCCATGAACGTTCCAGCCATGTGGCTTTCCCCTCCTGGCTTCTGTAGCCAGGTCAGCAGGAATTGCTGCTCTAGGCTGCCATTCCCAGTTCTAGATTCCGCCATCCACGACCAAATTAGCTACGTAACAGGAAACTGCTCTGTCCAGTTTCCAGGACCTCCTCTTCCCAAATCAAATGGATGCTCTCACGTCTGTATCTGACTTGACTTCTCTGCCGCATCTAAAATAGACTAGGAACCTCTGTGGCTTCCCTCTCACAACGCTTCCCCTGTCGCTACAGCACAGTGACCCTTCTCAGTACCCTCCTCCTGTCTTCTAGCAGACCCCACATTGTCCAGCAAGGCTCTGTTATCCTTGGGCATGGTAGTGTATACCTATAATCCCAGCACTCAGGAGGCTGAAGGCTACAGCATCCCCTTCAATCATACATGACTGTAAGTTCCCCTTCAATCAAACAAGTGGCAGTGGGTCTTCATGAAAGAAGCTGAGCTATTGTCTTTGAATGTTCAGAGCTAACCTTGTCACCGTGTGACGCTGTAATCATCAGTTCCACTGTGGCACTTTGAGCTTTCATCCCAAGCCATTCTTTTTTCATACCACTAGTCTCATGCTTCTTGAGTAATTATCTGCTTCTTCACATGATTACTACATACATGACACGATCACTGTTTTGTTCAGTTGTATGCACCACGAGTTCATCTATTTAAGAATCTATCTGAGAGCCATTCACTTTGTTTCTAACAGATCTCTGATGACTAAATGAACTAAAATCAAAGTGAAGCAAAGTGGTCTAATCTTAGAATACCCTGGGCTTAGTTTCTTGGTCTATAAAATAGCGATATAGGGCTGGAGAGATGGCCTAGCAGTTAAGAGCATCGACTGCTCTTGCAAAGGACCTGGGTTTGATTCCCAGTGCCCACAAGGTGGCTGAGAACCATATTTAACTCCAGTTCCAGGGGAATCCAACACCCTCTTCTGACCTCCACGGCACTGCACAACACAGGTGCACAGACCTACATGCAGATAGTACATTCATACACATACAAAAATAAATAAAATAAAAAAATAGCAATATAATTAAATTCTATTATATTTCATTCATAACCCCTTGGAATGATGAAATAACACTTTTTAAGAAAATCATGTAAATTCAAAGACATCTAGGCCACTGTCACTTGTCCTGGCTTTTACTGCTGCACATGGCTGTTTGCTTACCAGGTGTGATGCAGTGTTGTCCCTGCCTGTGGAGCCTTGGCATGCGATATTCTCATGAGTTGGACCAGCGCCTGTGAGGAAAGGAAAACACAGTGAATGGCAGGGGGTTGGCGACAAGAGAGGAAGAAGGTGAGGATGGTGGTGCAGGCAGAGCCGTAAACAGCAGCGGCTAGTGTGTGCTCTACCGAGATAGCCCCAGAGTACATGCGTGCCTGTGGATGCAGAACCTGGCCATGTACAGTTTTCCCAGCAGACCTGACCATCTGCTGAGCAGCCTTTCAGATAGTAAACTGCTTTTTTCTTTAATCTTTCTTAGGATAATTCTGGCATTTTTAAATTGAAGTCATGAAAAGTTTAATAGTAGCAGCACGAAGGAGGGATGAGTAATTAGTGATTGAAACTTTTTATATCTTGGCAAATAGTTGCTTCCTTCACTGCAAATGCAAGCCTGATAACAATCACTGCTCTGCTAAAGCACAGGCTATTTCAAAACATGCTGCTGCCAAGCTAAGGAGATGGAGCCTTTTAGCACAGGCCTGTAGTTTTGGTAATTCATATCCATTTCTGTGTGCTCTGCACTGAAAAGACTTGAATAATTCTCCTAAACCCATTTTCCCCCATTTCTCCACAAAATATGGCATATGATACCATAATATAACATAAAAGTTCAGTACTTTTATCTTAAAGAAACAATAGTCGCTGGGGGCTGGAGAGATGGCTCTGCTGGTAAGAGCTCTGGCTGCTCTTGCAAAAGACCTGGGTTCAGTTCCCAGAATGCACATGGCAGCTAACCAGTTCTAGGGCATCCAACACCCTCTTCTGACCTCTGTGAGCTTTGCACAACACCGGTACACTTACATACATGCAAGCAGTACACTCAAACACATAAAAATAAGAAAGAAACCAGAGTTCTTATGCCAGGTGTGGTGTACACACCTTTGATCCCAGCACACAGAGAGGTGGAGACAGGCAGAGTTCTGTGAGATTAAGGACAGCCTGGTCTATACAGCAAGTTCCAGGCCAGCTAGGGCTACAGGGACAGCTTGTTTCAAAAACAAAACAAAACAAAAACCAAAAAAATCCTTTGTAGTATTATATAGAAAAGACCTAAGAAATAAGAATAAAATGGACATAACTTTCTTTCAGAAGGATTATCATTTTTCTCCATATGGGCTTTTCATTTTCCCTTAAAATTTAGACATCAGATTGACATGGTTCAGGAGTCAAGAAGCATAAAATGTGAACGTTTTCCTTTTCATTGTATCTGTCAGAAATCTATATTTCTTTCCCACAAACATTGTGTTTAATCTTCTAGAGATAAATCATCTATGCATAACACTTTTTACATTTAATTTTTAATTTGAATGTGTGCACGTGTGTGTACATGCAAGCGGGTTTCCGCAGAGATCAGAAAAGGAAACAGATCCCCTGAGCTGAAGTTCCAGGAGGTTGTGAGCCACCCAGTATGGGTGCTGGGAACTGAACTCAGGTCTTCTGCAAGAGCAGCAAGTGCTCTAAACCACGGAGCCAGCTCTCAAGCCCCTGTAACATCTTCTCTGATCCTTTTCTTCATAAAATACTGCATGTCATACCCCACATTCAGTCCCTTTTCTTGGAGAAACAACAGTCCTTTGTGGCACTGTAAGCAAACATCTCCTTACATATGTCTTACGCCTGCATGTTTTAAAATTTTACTATGTGTATAGATCAAAGTCTAATCTTTTTTGCTAGCTAGCATGTGGCCAATATTTTGCTATTACAGACAGTGCTAAAATACACTTACACACATATTTTTTATCTAGATGGCTACAGGATAAATTCACAGACACTTGATTGTATCAGAGGATTCACAAGTTATGAGAATTCATGTTTCCCGTCACATTAGTTATAAAATGATTTCCCACAGCACTTTATGGAGGCTGCCTTTCCTCCACAGCTTTGAGAACACAGTAGAGTCACATTATTATTATTATTATTTTATTTATTTATTTATTTATTTTGGTCTTTTCAAGACAGGGTCTCCCTGTAGCCCCAGCTGTCCTGGAACTCACTCTGTAGACCACGCTGGCCTTGAACTTACAAAGATCCACCTGCCTCTGCCTTCCGAGTGCTGGAATTAAAGGTGTACACCACTGGTGTTGTAGTGTCACATTTTTGCATCTTTATACATGACAGGTGAACAACAGGGCCCACCACAGTTTTCCGTAGAACACTTCCCTCATCCACAGAGGTCTGGTGACACACACCTCTCACCCCAGCACTGGAAGGCTGAGGCGAGAACATCATAAATTTAAGGTTAATATCAATAGTCTGCTTCCAAATACCAGGCGTGAGGTACAGGACAGACTTAACTCACAGAACAGGCTCCATTCCTGGAACTTTACAGTCATTCTAAAGTAGCACATACATCTCAGAATTGTTGAGTTCAACGAACAGAACAGGTTTTCCTTGTATATTTCTTTTGCCAGAATATTGGGGGAACAAGGGCCTCTGCCTCTCCCAATATCAACAGTCAGGATGGCTCACTGGAGATAGTCATAAGTGCGTGCTTTGTTTCAGAGCCAACATCATGTATGTGTCCATCATGTCCGTCATGCATCTGTCACACTATCAGGCCAAGGGTACAACATTCCTGGTGGGCCACCGCTAACTGTTCCTCCTTCTCACCTGTTTTTCTAATTTACATTCTTTTTAAAAATATTTTTATTTATTTATTTATTTATTTATTTATTTATTTATTTATGTTTGTATGAATGTACTGTCTGCATGTAGGTTTGTGCACCCACGTCATGCAATGCCGCAGAGGTCAGAAGAGGGTGTCGGATTCCCCTGGAACTGGAGTTCTCCTGGAATTGGAGTTACAGATCATTCTCAGCTGCCATGTGGGTGCTGGGGATCGAACCCGGGTCCTCTGCAAGAGCAGTCGGCGTTCTTAACCGCTAGGCCATCTTTCCAGCCCTCTAATTTACATTCTTAAGACTTTCCTTAACACATCATCTCTTACCTCTGTCATAGCCTCGACCAAACTGTCCTGTCATTTTTTTGTTGGGTGACAATATTTAAGGCCCATTATAATATATTGTCATTTTTCCTCCGAGTACAAAATTAAAGAAAATGGTGGTATCCTCAGATATCACAGGTGCCTTGTAGACTTTACTCCAGGCTCCATCTTCAAAATTTCTTATATGAATTATTTTATAAAAATGAATACTAAATAATATCCAGCTACTAAGGACAGTGACTTTATGGGCTTACAGGCACCAGCTTAGGGGCTTGCTTCATGAGTGCATTAGAAGTTGAACTTGAAGCCCTCCACACCTTACCTGTCAAGGCAGGGGCAGATTTCGCTTCGTCTTCCTTCTCACAGGGGGATTTGCAGTCAAGGTGTCCAGAAGCCATAGGCAAAATTTCTGATCCAGAATCTACCGACGGGAAGAAACTAACAGCATGAAAGCCATGCAAAAGAGAAACGTGCCTGGTCTCCGGATGCGCATACCTCGCAGCCCCCCCCACCCCAGAATTAAAGTTGTCATTAGAATTTGAACTCTCTGTCCCCAATCTACTCACCACTGGATGTCACTGCACTCTCTGAGGATGAGGGGTGCCCAGGTGACGGCAGTGTGATGTACTCCCTGACAAAAGAATATAAGAAATGTTTTGCAATGGGAGGGGCAAGTAAATGTCCTAAAAGCCAACTGAATCTTCACCGGCATAGCTAACCTGAGCTGGGATGGGCTCTCAGAAAGCAAGCGGCCAACACCATTCTCCTGCGGGAAACAAGAGAGAGGAGTTCAATAGCATTAAATAGTGTGACATGTTCCACCCCAGAAAGGTTGTCTTAAGCGGACATTTTCATGCAAATTTAAAGGAACCCATATTTGCTCTGCTCTAGTGGAGAGGAATAGAACAGTACAGGGAATTTTTTTTTTTTTTTTTGTAGTTTTTTGAGACTGTGTCTCCCTCTAGCCCCAGCTGGCCTGGAACTCACCATGTAGACCAGGCTGGACTTGATCAAAGAGAGATCTGCCTGCCTCTACCTCCCAAGTGCTGGGATCAAATGTGTGTACCACCACGCCCAGCTATATAGGGATCTTAATACACACTCCCTCACAGGTGTTGTTACAAACAAAACTCAACTTTATTTACAGGTTTGATATTTAAAAGAAAACCTGATTAGGGCTAGAGAGATAGCCTAGTGGTTAAGAGCACTGACTGCTCTTGCAGAGGACCCGGGTTCGATCCTCAGCACCCACATGGTGGCTAAGAACCATCTGTAACTCCAATTCCAGGAGAACTCCAGTTCCAGGGGAATCTGAGACCCTCCTCTGACCTCCGCAGCATTGCACAACACGGGTGCACAAACCTACATGCAGACAGTAATTCATACACATATAAAAATTAAAAAATTAAAAAAAAATAAAGAAAACCTGATTAAATTCTTGGGCAAAATATACTCTAAACCGAAAGGACGTATGGAGTCCTTACAGTACTCATTGCACATTTTCTTTAAATAGAATGTTCTAGAGAAGTGAAAAACATCTCCGTTTATAGGATTGCTACTCAACCTAAAGCTGACCTGGTAATAAAACTGGCTGTTTCTAGCTGGACGAATCACACATTTTACGTTTAATCCGGATCTCACAGATCCGAGGGACTAGACCCTTTTCACACTTACAGCTCAGCATCTCAGGGGAGCTCTGCAGAACTGTGGTCCCAGCCGGCCAGGGCAAGCGGTTCAAAGTCTCATTTGACCTCTAAATTTCTGTTAAGGATTCTTCATTAGAGAAGAACTTAGAGGTGTAGGGTGTGTGTGTGTGTGTGTGTGTGTGTGTGTGTGTGCGCGCACTTATTATTCTCTTTCAAAAAGATAAAACAAGACATTGGTAATAGGTCTTCCTATTTAATAATGATCTCATTTTTACTTTTTTATGTATTTTTGAAGAGAAATTTCTAGACAAAGCTGGCCTCATTCTAGCATCTGAAGCCCACATGGACAATGTGAAATTAAAACACATGTAAGTATATACATATAAGCACATGTTGTACAATCAATCAAATATCGACCGTGTTAACTGCCATAGCCAATGACAGGTTTCCACGGAGGGACACAGTAGTCAAGAGACTATTTAGGAGCATCACTGAAAGTAGCAGTTTAACAAACAGGCCTTGTTTGTTGGTCTTGTTTGATTTTCTCCTGACTTGTGTTGTGGCAGTGCTGAGGACTGAGCCAAGGCCGTGGCCATGCGGGAAGTGCTCTGTCACTGAGATACATACACTCCAGTCCACAAGGTAGTGTTTGTTGTTTCCCCGTATGGTAAACAGCGCTCCCCCCCTGCTTAGAATGTTGACATTTATAAATGGCCGGCCGGTGAGAGAACTTCTCGGGTAAAGTTGCTTGAGATCAACACTCACAGGGCGCACGGTTGTCCACTGACCTCCACATGTGCGCCACATACAGTCACATAAATAAATGCAAGTGATTTTTTAAGGTTTTTAATTTATATGGGGGCTGGCAAGATGGCTCAGTGCTTAAGAACACTGGCTTCTCTTGCAGAGGACCTGGGTTTGGTTCCCAGCACCTAGATGGCAGCTGACAAGCATGTGTAACTCCAGTTCCAGGGGATCCCGTGCCTTCTTCTGGCCTCTGTGGGCATTCCACACATGGGGTGCACATATGCACATATACACATGCAGGCAAAAAACTCATACACATACATTAAAAATAAATAAAATATAACAAAAAAGTTATGTTTTAAATTTATAAAAGCTTTTTTTAATGTATCATCTCACTCTACAAAAAAACTTATGCAATAAATGTTAGCAAAAGATAAATTTTTTAAATTATACACATACAAAATTATACACATGGGGTGGGAGAGGGAGGGAGAGAGAAGAGGGAGGGAGGGAGAGGGGGACAGAGAGCGAGAGCAAGAACGAGAGAGAGAGAATTCAGGTGAACTAAATAGTAATCGTCTTCATTGCAAATGAACTCTGAACATGGACTAACTTGAGCTACTGAAAAAGAAAGCCTCCTCAAGAATTTAGACATGTAAAAATCTATATACAGTCAGAGGCCTGGAAAGATGGCTCAGCAGTTAAGAGCACTGGCTACTCTTGCAGAGGACTAGAGTTGAGTTCCCAGCACCCACATTCTATGGCTCACAAGTACATGTAACTCCAGCTTGAGGGAATCCGACACCCTCTCTGGGCTCCTTGAACACTGTACTCCCCTGCACACAAATACACACACGCTCACACACACACATGCATACACACACACACACACACACACACACACACACAATAACAAATCTTCCAAAAAGTGTTAACAGGTTAAATATAAGTATATAAATGATTTTTTAATGTCTTCCTCAAATACTCAAAAAAAAAAAAAAAAGTACTGAAACTTGACAAATGGGAATTAACCCAGCTGGTGACACTGCTCGAACTTCTGTTTTATCTCATCGTGGCTTTTATTTATTTTTACTTTTTAATTTTAAAACTGTTTGGTTGAGGAGCTGGAGAGATAACTCTGAAGTTAAGACCACTGGTTGCTCTTGCAGAGGACCCAGGTTCAATTCCCAACACCCACATGGCAGCTAACAACCATCTGTAACTGCATGACATGGGTACACTTACATACATGAAGGCAATATACTCATACACATAAAATAAAAAACAATAAATATTTTTAAAAATATGTAAAATAAAATGTTTGGTTGATAACTATAGATATCAATGCACAATAAGATGTTTTGGTCTGTGCAGACTGTGAAACAATCACCTCAGGCTGGTCGGCCTGCTGTCACCTCAGTCTTCCTAGCCTTAAGGGTCTTGGGGTTGGAACACATGTCACAGATATGACTTGTGAGATGGGTTTAATTGAATTCCACAAACATCATGAAAGGTCCAGTGTGCTCCAGGAATAGAGAGAAGAGCTGGAAACGCACAAAACATGGTCCTGGTCTTTCAGGCTCCCACAGGCCAGTCAGGGATACCAGCACACTAAACACCAAACACACACCATCCAAGCCACAGGCAGCACTTCATAAGGGAAACACATTCACAGAGCACGTCCCCAGCATGGGTAGTAATTAAGTGTAAATGAATTGTACCACATAACCTGCAGGTAGTTAAATGATGCTGGCCCTACCTTTATAGTACTTAAATAAATACTATGTTTTTATTAATTATGTATATGGACTGTCGCTATAAAATTTCAGAAAATTAAATATCCTTCCATCTCATTGGCTATTATAGATGATAAAAATCAAGAATTTACTTTGAAATTGAAAAAAAAACATTTAAAATTCCTTAACACATAAGACATGTTGGGGCTGGATAGCTAGCTCAGGGTTAAGAGCATTGGCTGCTTTTGCAGAGGACGTGGGTTTGATTCCCGGCACCTACATAGTGGCTAACTACTGTCTGTAACTCTAGTTCCAGAAAGATCCAACACTTTCTTCTGACCCCCACAGGTACTGCACAACATGGGTGTACTTACATATATGCAGGCAATACACTTGTACACATAAAAATATTTTTTAAAAGATATGTTACCAGCTGGGCTTGAAATGATGGCCAGGCATGGTGGCGCACGCCTTTAATCCCAGCACTCGGGAGGCAGAGGCAGGTGGATCCCTGTGAGTTCAAGGCTAGTCTGGTCTATATAGTAAGCTCCAGGCCAGATGGGACTAAAAGGAGATCCTGCCTCGAAAAGACCAAAAATAAAAAAACAATAACTAAAGGCTACTTGGTCACCTTGTACCTCCGGCTACTCAGACTTGAATTTAAGACTAGAAGAAGACACTACATGTTTTCCTTTTTCTATTAAATTGGTTTCCAAAAATGAGAGAAAGGGAATGGATTTTTTTTTTTTTTGGCAAAGCTTCTATTCAAAAAACTCTATCCTATTTAAAATTGAGAAACAACCACAGGAACATATATACTTTTCCCCTATTGTGTTACGAAGGGGTCTCATTTACACAGTGTCTCCAGCAGCCTTCTCTGCACCTTGCAGGGGAGACTTTCTAGTCAGAGGAACCACACAATACAGCAGGTAACGTGTCAGAAATGTTTTGACAAATGTCAAATACTTACTGATTGCACAAAGAATACTTCTGTGATTTTGGAGAAGTCTCACATATTGAGCAGCCAAGTATTTCCCCGTCATTCTACAGAGTTGCAAAATAAACCATTGGAGATCACTCTCCAATCATTTATCTTTACAAGGCTCAGTGATCGGACAACATCCCAATACACAGACTATCTCAACCCTAACCTTTCATAAATTTGGTCTAGCAACACTTTTTTTTTTCCTGTTCCACAAGAATAATCAAACTGAAAGAGAGCTAGTTCTTGTTTTTTCTCATTTCATTTCAAAGTTGGCATCGTGGTCCCTGACAGTTGCAGATGGAGCCTCCAGGCGTCTGCTCATGTGAGGTGAGGTGGGCGTAAAAGCATCCCACGCTGTGGTCCGTTTCCCTGTCACCTCTTTTAAACCAGCACCTTGTCCTCACACAAGACCCTGACCCCACCAAGCACAAACCCAGACAGACTGGGAAACAGAATCTACTGGACATATTTAAAAACCAAAGAACTCTGAGGATAGAGAAAGTTGAGATGAGAGACTGACTTACATGTGGCAGACTGGCTGGAGTCCGTGAGCAGGAAGAGGGCTTGCCGGTCCTAGCCCGGCCATGCAAATAGTGACTTTATCCCATTTACATGAAAACCCCAGCCCTGTTAATACTGGGCGGAGTCATGCACATAAGGAACAAAGGGAGACAGACTCCCATGGGCTGGGTCAGCAAATACAGCCTCTCATTCACACACATAGCAGCCATATCTCGATGCATGTGTAGAGAAATAGGAAGGACAGTATGAAAATACTCAGGGTGACAGGAATGGCAATTAATCTGCCCAGATAATCTTCCATGATTTGTTTGACTAGATAAAATGCTTCTTTAGCTATAGATGTTATAACCAGAAATACGTCTGCTAATAACCAGATGTTGCCAATATAACTTTTCCTGTTGGATCTAGTTTGAACAGTCGATGTTAGTCAAATAAATTAACATGACAATCAAAAAATGCAGACAGAGCTCATATTGACTTAAGGCTGGAGTTGGTGTTCATTTAAATGCACTGAAAAGAGGAAGAATGTTCAGCTGAATTGGGACATAAACAGAATTAAGTTTCCTTATTTTTTTTTTTTTTCCTTTCAATTTCTAGCTAAAAGTCACCACACCCTCGGACCTACAGGGCGCACCCAGCACTGCGAGGTTCACTTAGAATTAGTTATCAGTCAGCATCAACATGTCCCCATTTTGTAACCTCATTGTTATTTATTCTCCAAGGTTATTAATGCTGTATCTACACACAGCTTGAGAAAACAGGACCGACAAGGGCCAGGAAATCTCCCAAGATAGTTTTATATTGACCCTGTTCTTCACCTCGGTAACTCTCTTCTCCTGGTGACAGTCTGTCCTAAACAAAAACATGTAATAACATGAAAGAAAATGCAAAGCGAGGAAAGACGGTTAATATCAACGCATGTCATTTTTCACAGCTGAACCAAAACTGGAGGCTTGGCTCTTGTAAGGCAGCCTCTGAGCTTAATGCCATTGACCTTTGGGGCTCTGGTTAAGTCACAGATACTATTTTGTGACCTTTCCTTATGAATCAGGAACCTCAAATGTGTTAAGTATCTCTGTGGGTTCAGATTAGAGACTACAGTAAGAAGGGAGAATCAGTTTTGCTGTTTAGTTCTGAGGCAGAGTCTGACCACTCAGCCCAGGCCGGCTGTAGACTTGATCCTGCGCTTCCTGGCCCAGCCTCCCAAGTGCTTCTTAATTCTTGGATTTTCAAGGATAGAAACAAGTTCCTAGTCACAAGTCCAGCTTTGCACGGGAGCTCAGACAGCTACTGCTTGCTCTTGGGACTTGGTGGAAGTGGTGACTGAGAAAAAAGGGAAAAAGGGGCCCTCGAGAGAGGAATGAGAGTTAGGAGGAGGCCAGGAAGTGGACACTGCCCCTGAGGGAAGCAACGATACTGGACTCAGGGAGGTCTATGCTACTGACCACTGTGCCCCTGAAACTGCTATATCACCTGTACATCTTGAAAAGTGAAGGATAATGTTCACAGGGAGCCCCTCGCAGAGCGCTGCTGGAGCATTCTACCAGAAAGTATCAGAATGCAAAGCAGCCTTGTCTGCTGCTGACGAGGAGAGGAGAGCTGCACGGGTTGAGGAGCAAAACCCTAGGAGGCTTGGAGGTCGTATAGAGGGGGGCTGGGATAGCGTAGTACAGGGACAGGGCGGGCCGGAGGTAGGTACCAGACGTGGGGGGGGTCGCTGGGGTAGTAACAGCTGGGGGGGCTGTGGGTAGTACAGACGGGTGGCTGGAGGGGGTAGTTACAGAAGGGGTGTGCTGGAGTAGTACAAGAACAGGGGTGGAGGTAGTACAGACGGGGGGCAGGAGGTAGTACAGATGGGGGGCCGGAGGTAGTACATATGGGGGGGGCCTTGACTTGGTAGAAAGAAGGGGGGCCTGGAGTAGTACAGACCAGGGGGGGGCTGAGAGGTATAGTTACAGGACAGGTGGGGCTGGAGAGGTAGTACGACGGGGGGGGCTGGAGGTAGTACAGACGAGGGGCTGGAGGTAGTAGATAGGGCTGGAGGAGTAAGAGGGGGGCTGGAGGTAGTACAGACAGGGCGGCCGGAGGTAGTACAGACGGGGGGGCTGGGGTAGTACAGAGGGGGGCTGGAGGTAGTACAGACAGGGGGGGCTGGCGTAGTACAGAGGGGGTGGAGGTAGTACAGACGGGGGAGCTGGAGGTAGTACAGACAGGGCGGCCGGAGGTAGTACAGACGGGGGAGCTGGAGGTAGTACAGACAGGGCGGCCGGAGGTAGTACAGACGGGGGAGCTGGAGGTAGTACAGACAGGGCGGCCGGAGGTAGTACAGACGGAGGGGCTGGAGGTAGTACAGACAGGGCGGCCGGAGGTAGTACAGACGGGGGAGCTGGAGGTAGTACAGACAGGGCGGCCGGAGGTAGTACAGACGGGGGAGCTGGAGGTAGTACAGACAGGGCGGCCGGAGGTAGTACAGACGGGGGGCTGGAGGTAGTACAGACGGGGGAGCTGGAGGTAGTACAGACATGGGGGCCTGGAGTAGTACAGACGGGGGGCGGAGGTAGTACAGATGGGGGGGCTGGAGGTAGTACAGACGGGGGCGGAGGGGGGGCTGGAGGTAGTACAGAGGGGGGGCTGGGGGTAGTACAGACGGGGGCTGATGCTAGGTAGTACAGATGGGGGGCTGGAGGTAGTACAGACGGGGGAGCTGGAGGTAGTACAGACAGGGCGGCCGGAGGTAGTACAGACGGGGGAGCTGGAGGTAGTACAGACAGGGCGGCCGGAGGTAGTACAGACGGGGGGCTGGAGGTAGTACAGACAGGGGGCGGAGGTAGTACAGACGGGGGGGCTGGAGGTATACAGACAGGGGTGGAGGTAGTACAGCAGGGGGGCTGGAGGTAGTACAGATGGGGGGCTGGAGGTAGTACAGATGGGGGGGCGGAGGTAGTCGACGGGGGGGGCTGGAGGTAGTACAGACTGGGGGGGCTGGAGGTAGTACAGACGGGGGGGCTGGAGGTAGTACAGACAGGGGGCCGGAGGTAGTACAGACGGGGGGCTGGAGGCTAGTAGACAGGGGGCCGGAGGTAGTACAGACGTGGGGGCTGGAGGTAGTACAGACAGGGGGCTGGAGGTAGTACAGACGGGGGGCTGGAGGTAGTACAGACAGGGCGGGGCGGATCGGTAGTACAGATGGGGGGGCTGGAGGTAGTACAGATGGGGGTGCTGGAGTAGTGATCAACAGGGGGGCTGGATGGTTCTAGTTTACAGATGGGGGGGCTGGAGGTAGTACAGACAGGGGGGCCGGAGGTAGTACAGACGGGGGAGCTGGAGGTAGTACAGACAGGGCGGCCGGAGGTAGTACAGACGGGGGAGCTGGAGGTAGTACAGACAGGGCGGCCGGAGGTAGTACAGACGGGGGAGCTGGAGGTAGTACAGACAGGGCGGCCGGAGGTAGTACAGACGGGGGAGCTGGAGGTAGTACAGACAGGGCGGCCGGAGGTAGTACAGAGGGGGCGGGAGAGAGGGGGCTGGAGGTAGTACAGACAGGGCGGCCGGAGCTGGCAGGAGGTACGTACAGGACAGGGGGGCGGACGGGCCGGAGGTCGTACAGATGGGGGGCTGGATGGGTAGTGTTAGCGAGGGGTGGAGGTAGTACAGACGGGGGGGGCTGGAGGTAGTACAGACGAGGGGCTGGAGGTAGTACAGACGGGGGGCTGGAGGTAGTACAGACAGGGCGGCCGGAGGTAGTACAGACGGGGGGGCTGGAGGTAGTACAGACGGGGGGGCTGGAGGTAGTACAGACGGGGGGGCTGGAGGTAGTACAGACGGGGGGCTGGAGGTAGTACAGACGGGGGGCTGGAGGTAGTACAGACAGGGGGGCCGGAGGTAGTACAGACAGGGGGGCCGGAGGTAGTACAGACAGGGGGGCCGGAGGTAGTACAGATGGGGGGCTGGAGGTAGTGTAGACGAGGGGCTGGAGGTAGTACAGATGGGGGGCTGGAGGTAGTACAGATGGGGAGCTGGAGGTAGTACAGATGAGGGGCTGGAGGAGTACAGACGGGGGGCTGGAGGTGTGGACAACAAACCGGATTTCACAGATGTGAGCGGGGAAAGCACCCTCCTCCCCAGCAGTGTCTCAAGAGGTTAAACATCCACCTGGAACCTGAAGAGCCGGGGGAATGTTCCAGCAGTACCTCAGAAGGAGCGCAGAATTGCTGGGAGGAGGTTCCATGAAAAAGAAAGGCCTTCCTTCTCACAGACCAGGGAGAGAGGGTCACAGGCAGCCATGGTTTTCTCTACATGGGACCCCCATGGTGGTTTGTTTCCAAGAACTGCTCGGCCAGAACTTAGCTGTAAAGATACCTAGGTGCAGGAATATTAATATTCATATTTTTTTTAAAAAGAGAGAATGTAAAGTTATACTTCTTTTTACCTGCATGCAATTTTACTGTTAAAATCTGAATCTCCAAATGTGCTTTGGAATTAACCTATAGTTTATTTTCGGATTTTGTAATCTTGATTTACATGTGGAATGTATATATGCATATTTTGGAATAATATAAAATCAAAGGGGAACGAAAAAAGAGAGAGAAAAACCTATTCAAAGAACTGACCAAAACAGTAAACCTGTGCACCAGGCATGGATGGGGAAATGAGTCTAAATTTGATTAAGAAATGTTATATGAAATGCACTCAATAAAAATTAAAAAGTTAAAAAAAGGCTTTTATTATATGATCCCAAATGGTCCTAGTAAATAATGATACATTTATCTAAAAGGAAAAAAAAGATACCTATGTGCAGGTATGTGTGTAGCATATGTATAGGGACCTGTTTCATGTAGTATTTAGATATTCAAAAGGCCCTGCAAAATAACAACTCCTTTCCCAGGGGACAGGAACAGATTCAGAGAGGGGAGGTCACCTGTGCGAGTTCACACAGCCAATGAGATATAGAGCCAGTCTTCACCAAGGTCTGCTTGATCCCAAAGCTTAGTCCATGTGGCTGAAAATTACTAAGTAAATTCCAAATAAATACAAGAATAGACAGAAGGGTTAGCTGTGTTGTAACTAATCATGTGGTTTCAACAACTGTCAATTTCTGGACAATCTCCTCTTTATCTATTATCTCACACAGTAAACCTACCCGACTGCCATGAAGTGAATCCCAGACAACACGTGTCATTCATGACAACTCTATGCTCTGTGTTCCCATGTCTCCTCACTGCACAAAATGATCTCTAATCAAGTAATTCACTGGGTCCATAAACAAATTCTGTCATCAGGAACATCTCAGATGGGGCTCCCAAGCACTACACCTGCCCCTTTTGAAACACTGGTCTGGACTCTTCCGCCCACTCAAAGTCCGTCTCATGAACAATAAAATTCAGTTTTATTTTCTACGTGACCTATGGTAATGATAGAATCTGGCTTCCTCTGTAGGTACCAAGAGGAGTAGAAAATAAACCCCAGGTCTTTAGGAACACAGTGGAAAAGAGAGAGGACAGCAGCAGCAGCTGGTCACTCCCAGTCCATTTAGAGCCTGTAGTGATTACAAACGAACGTCAAAGGGTGGTTTCTCCCCTCAGGTCTATGCAGGGTGTCGGGTACACTTTGATGAGTGATCAGAGAACCATCTTCTCAACCAGGATTATTGTCTAATACAGGCTTAAAACCAAGAAAATGGGGCTGGCAAAATGGCTCAGCAGGTAAAGGCACTTGCTACCAAGCCTGGCAACCTGAGTTTGAGACCTAGAACATATATGGTAGGGGAGAACTGACTCCAGCAAGCTGCCCTCTGACCTTGATGCAAGTGCCCCCAAACTAACTAACTAACTAACTAACTAACTAACTAACTAACTAACTCTCTCTCTCTCTCTCTCTCTCTCTCTCTCACACACACACACACACACACACACACACACACACACACACAAACAACTGTAATAAAAAGTTTAAGAAAATTAATGGGCTGGATGTGGTGGCATACAGATTTAATCCCAGCACTTGAGAGGCAGGAGGATCCCTGTGAGTTCAAGGCCAGCCTGGTCTACACATAGTGAGTTCTAGACCATCTGGGGCTATAGGAAAACCCTGTCTCAAAGTTAACAGCTCCAGAGAGAGTGGACTGTTTTACCTCTCATCCACCTGTGCCCCTTTTCTAAGCCTAGGGAACAACCTGTGGAAGAGGGGGCGTGGTAGAATGTAAGGGCTGCGATTGGGGTGAACGGTGAAACTACAGCAATGTAGTCTGGACACTCATTTGATCAACTTGATTGAACAAACAACCTGTCACCCCCCACTGGATGGTGGGGCTGTAGGTGTTTGGGCACAACANACTTTTTAGTTATTTATTTTTAATTGTGAATGTGGTGCACGTTGTGTACATGCAAGCGGGTTTTCCGCAGAGCTCAGAAAATGGGAACAGACTCCCCTGAGCTGAAGTTCCAGTGCGGTTGTGAGCCACCTCATGTATGGGTTGCTGGGACTGAACCTCCGGTCTTCTGCAAGAGTGGCAAGTGCTCTAACCTACGGACTAGCCCACCTCTAACAAGCCCCTTCGTGTACATCTTTCTCTGTCCTTTTCTTCATAAAATACTGCATGTCATACCCCACATTCAGTCCCTTTTCTTGGAGAAACAACAGTCCTTTGTGGCACTGTAAGCAAACATCTCCTTACATATGTCTTACTCCTGCATGTTTTAAAATTTTACTATGTGTATAGATCAAAGTCTAATTTTTTTGCTAGCTCAGCGTGGGCCAATATTTTGCTAATTACAGAACTGTGCTATAAAATTACACTTACACCAAATATTTTTTATCTAGATGGCTACAGGATAAATTCACAGACACTTGATTGTATCAGAGGATTCACAAGTTATGAGAATTCATGTTTCCCGTCACATTAGTTATAAAATGATTCTCCACAGACCACTTTATGGATGGCGCACTGCTTTCCTCACAGCTTGTGAGAACACGTAAGTAGGTCACATTATTATTATTCTTTATTATTTATTTATTTATTTATTATTTTGGTCTTTTCAAGACAGGGTCTCCCTGTAGCCCCAGCGTTCCTCGGAACTCCACTCTGTGACACTGGCTTTGGGGTTCTGTGAAACTTACAAAAGATTCCACTGCCTCTCCTTTCCGTGCTGAATTAAAGGTGTACACCACGGTGTGTGTTGTAGTGTCACATTTTTGCATCTTTATACATGAACAGGTGACACAACCAGGGCCCACAGCAGTTTTCCGTTAGGACAACTTCCCTATCCACAGAGGTGGTGACCACACACCTCTACACCCCAGCTACTTGAAGGTTGAGGAGAACGCAGGGAGAGAACATCATAATTTAAGGTTAATATCACATGTTCTGCTTACCAAATAACACAGAGCTGTGCGGTACAGGACAGACTTAACTCACAGAAAGGCTCCATTCCTGGAACTTTATAGTCATTCTATAAGTAGCACATACATCTCGAATTGTGAGTTCAATGAACGAGAACAGGTTTTCCTTGTATATTTCTTTTGCCAGAATATTGGGGGAACAAGGGCCTCTGCCTCTCCCAATACACACAGGATGGCTCACTGGAGATAGTCATAAGTGCGTGCTTTGTTTCAGAGCCAACATCATGTATGTGTCCATCATGTCCGTCATGCATCTGTCACACTATCAGGCCAAGGGTACAACATCTCCTGGTGGGCCACCGCTAACTGTTCCTCCTTCTCACCTGTTTTTTAATTTCAATCTTTTTAAAATATTTTTATTTTTTATTTATTTTATTATTTATTTATTTATGTTTGTATGAATGTTACTGTTGCATGTAGCAAGTTTGTGACCCATGTCTGCAATGCTTGGAGCATCAAAGAGGTCAGAAGAGGGTGTCGGATTCCCCTGGAACTGGGAGTTCTCCTGAGATTGGAGTTTACAGATCATTTCAGCGCCATTGGTGCTGGGGATCGAAACCGGGTCCTCTTGCAAGAGCAGTCGGCGGTTCTTAACCGCTAGGCATCTTTCCGCCTCTTTTACATTCTTAAGACTTTCCTTAACACATCATCTCTTACCTCTGTCATAGCCTCGACCAAACTGTCCTGTCATTTTTTTGTTGGGTGACAATATTTAAGGCCCATTATAATATATTGTCATTTTTCCTCCGAGTACAAAATTAAAGAAAATGGTGGTATCCTCAGATATCACAGGTGCCTTGTAGACTTTACTCCAGGCTCCATCTTCAAAATTTCTTATATGAATTATTTATAAAAATGCAATACTAAATAATATCCAGCACCTAAGGACAGTGACTTTATGGGCTTACAGGCACCAGCTTAGGGGCTTGCTTCATGAGTGCATTAGAAGTTGAACTTGAAGCCCTCCCACCTTACCTGTCAAGGCAGGGGCAGATTTCGCTTCGTCTTCCTTCTCACAGGGGGATTTGCAGTCAAGGTGTCCAGAAGCCATAGGCAAAATTTCTGATCCAGAATCTACCGACGGGAAGAAACTAACAGCATGAAAGCCATGCAAAAGAAACGTGCCTGGTCTCGGATGCGCATAACCTCGCAGACCCCCCCCCCACCCCCGGAATTAAAGTTGTCATTTAGAATTTGAACTCTCTGCCCCAATCTTACTCACCACTGGAGTCAACTAGCACTCTCTGAGGATGAGGGGTGCCCAGGGGACGGCAGTGTGATGTGTACTCCCTGACAAAAAGAATATAAGAATGTTTTGCAATGGGACGGGGCAAGTAAATGTCCTAAAAGCCAAGCTGGAATCTTCACACGGCATAGCTAACCTGAGCTGGGTGGGCTCTCCAGAAAAGCAAGCGGCCACACCCATTCTCCTGCGGGAACACAAGAGAGAGGAGTTCAATAGATTAAATAGTGTGATCATGTTCCACCAGAAAGGTTGTATTAAGCGGACATTTTCATGCAAATTTTAAAGGAACCCATATTTGCTCTGCTTACGTGGAGAGGAATAGAACAGTACCAGGGAATTTTTTTTTTTTTTTTTTTTTCTTTTTTGTAGTTTTTGAGACTGTGTTCTCCTCTAGCCCGAGCTGCCTGGAAAACCACCATTGTAGTACCAGGCTGGACTTGATCAAGAGAGATCTGCCTGCCTCTACTCACCAAGTGCAGGAAGTTGTACCACCACGCCCAGCTATATAGGGATCTTAATACACACTCCCTCATCAGTGTTGTTACAAACAAAACTCAACTTTTTTACATGTTTGATATTTAAAAGAAAACCTGATGTGGGCTGGAGAGATAGCCTAGTGGTTAAGCAGCATCTGCCTGGCTCCATTTAGGCGGGGAACCCGGGTCGATCCTCAGCCACCCACATGGTGGCAAAGAACCATCTGTAACTCCAATTCCAGGAAGAACTCCCGTTCCAGGGGAATCTGTAGCCCCTCCTCTGACCTCCCGCATTGCAACAACCCGGGTGCACAACCTCATGCAGACCAGTAATCACTAACATATAAAAATTAAAAATTAAAAAAAAATAAGAAAACCTGATTAATCTTGGGCACAAAATACTCTAAACGAAAGGACGTATGGAGTCCTTACAGTACTCATTGTCACATTTCTTTCAATAGAATGTTCTAGAGAAGTGAAAAACATCTCCGTTTATAGGATTGCTACTCAACCTAAAGCTGACCTGGTAATAAAACTGGCTGTTTCTAGCTGGACGAATCACACATTTTACGTTTAATCCAGATCTCACAGATCCGAGGGACTAGACCCTTTTCACACTTACAGCTCAGCATCTCAGGGGAGCTCTGCAGAACTGTGGTCCCAGCCGGCCAGGGCAAGCGGTTCAAAGTCTCATTTGACCTCTAAATTTCTGTTAGGATTCTTCATTAGACGAAGAACTTAGAGTGTAGGGTGTGTGTGTGTGTGTGTGTGTGTGTGTGTGTGTGTGCTGCGCACTTATTATTCTCTTTCAAAAAGATAAAAAACAGTTGGTAATACGGTTTCCTATTTTAACATGATCTCATTTTTACTTTTTCTGTATTTTTGAAGAGATAATTTCTAGCGACAAAGGCTGGCTCTCATTCTCGCATCTGAAGGCCCCACATCGGACAATGTGAATTAAAACACATGTAAGTATAGTTACATACCTCTAAGGCCACATGTTGTACCAATCAATCAAATATCGACCGTGTTACACTGCCATTCAGGCCAATGACAGGTTTCCACTCGGATGGGACACAGTAGTCAACCGAGATATTTAGGAGCATCACTGTAACGTAGCAGTTATAACAAACAGGCCTTGTCTTGTCTGGTCTCGTTTGATTGTTCCCTGGACTGTGCTGTTCTGTGGCCATTGCTGAGTGACTTGAGCCAAGGCCGTGGCCCTGCGGTGATAGTGCTCGTCACTGAGAACATACACTCCAGTCCCACTAAGGTAGTGTTTGTTGTTTCCCCGTATGGTAAACAGCTGCTCCCCCCTCTGCTTAGAATGTGACCATTTACTAAATGGTCCGGCCGGTGAGCAGCAACTCACTCGGGTTAAATTGCTTGAGATCAACACTCACAGTGGCGCACGTTGTCCTTCTGACCTCCACATGTGCGCCACTACAGTCACATAAATAAATGCAAGTGGATTTTTTAAGGTTTTTATATTATATGGGGGCTGGCAAGATGGCTCAGTGCTTAAGAACACTGGCTTCTCTTGCAGAGGACCGGGTTGGGTTCCCAGCACCTCAGTGTCACTAGACTCATACAGGATGAACCCAGTTCCAGGGGATCCCAGTGCCTTCTTCTGGCCTTGTGGCATTCGAATGACATAGTACATTACAACATCATTCACCATGACACATAAAAATAACACACACACACAAACAAACATAACATTTAAAATATACAAAAAAGTTTGATTTTTTTTTGAGTTTATAAAAAGCTTTTTTTAATGTATTCATCTCACTCTACAAAAAAACGCTACTGCAATAAATGTTAGCAAACAGATACAATTTTTTAAAAATCATACACATACAAAAATTATACACATGGGGTGGGAGGGGAGGAGAGAGAAGAGGAGGGAGGGCGAGGTGGCACGAGGGAGGGCAAGACGGAGGAAGGGTTTAGTGAGAGGAGTGGAGAGAATCAGGTGAACTAAATGAGTAATCGTACTTCATTTGCCATGACAACTCTGCACCATGGACTATTGAGCTACTGAAAAAGAAAGCCTCCTCAAGAATTTAGACATGTAAAAATCTATATACAGTCACGAGGCCTGGAAGATGGCTCAGCGATTCGTGTTAAAACACTGGCTACTCTTGCAGAGGACTAGAGTACATGTTCCCAGCCACCCACATTCTATGGCTCACAAGTACATGTTACTCCAGCTTGAGGTCGACACCTCGGCTTTGAACCGCCCCTGACACACCACGGTACTGACACTGAATCCCCTGCCACACAAACACCAACGTACACCATTCTACACCCAGCTTACAACACACAACACACACACACCACAAACACAAAACAAATCTTCAAAGCAAAGTGTAAAGCGTTAAATATAAGTATATTAAGATAATTTTTTAATGTTTCCTCAAAAATTACTCAAAAAAAAAAAAAAAGTACCTGAAAAACTTGGACAAATGGGAATTAACCCAGCTGGTGACACTGCTCGAACTTCTGTTTTATCCTCATCGTGGCTTTTATTTTATTTTACTTTTTATTTTAAAACCTGTTGTTGAGGAGCTGGAGAGATAACTCTGAAGTTAAGACCACTGGTTGCTCTTGGCAGAGGAACCCGGTTCACATTCCCAAACACCCACCATGGCAGCTAACAACATTTAACTGCATGACATGGGTACACTTCCATCATGCAGGCAATCTATACTCATACACATAAAATAAAACAACACATAAATATTTTAAAAATATGTAAATAAAAATGTTTGGTTGCTAACTATTAGAATATCAATGCACAATAAGATGTTTTGGTCTGTGCAGACTGTGAAACAATCACCTCAGGCTGGTCGGCCTGCTGTCACCTCAGTCTTCCTAGCCTTAAGGGTCTTGGGGTTGGAACACATGTCACAGATATGACTTGTGAGATGGGTTTAATTGAATTCCACAAACATCATGAAAGGTCCAGTGTGCTCCAGGAATAGAGAGAAGAGCTGGAAACGCACAAAACATGGTCCTGGTCTTTCAGGCTCCCACAGGCCAGTCAGGGATACCAGCACACTAAACACCAAACACACACCATCCAAGCCACAGGCAGCACTTCATAAGGGAAACACATTCACAGAGCACGTCCCCAGTACATGCGTAGTAATTAAGTCGTAAATGAATTGTACCACATAACCTGAGGTAGTAAATGATGTGGCCCTACCCTTATAGCTACTTAAATAAATACTATGTTTTTATTAATTATGTATATGGACTGTCGCTATAAAATTTCAGAAAATTAAATATCCTTCCATCTCATTGGCTATTATAGATGATAAAAATCAAGAATTTACTTTGAAAATTGAAAAAAAAAAAAAAACATTTAAAATTCCTTAACACATAAGGAAATGTTGGGCTGGATAGCTAGCTCAGTAGGACGCCATTGGGCTGCTTTGCAGAGGACCGGTGGTTTGTTCCCGGCACCTAATAGTGGCCGTAACTACTGTCTGTAACTCTAGTTCCAGAAAGATCCAACACTTTCTTCTGAACCCCCACAGTGTACTGCACAACTGGGTGTACTTACATCATACTGCAGGCAAATACACTTGTACACATTAAAAATATTTTTAAAAGATATGTTACCAGCTGGCTGCTTGAAAATGCTGGCCAGGCATGGTGGCGACACGCCTTTAATCCCAGCACTCGGGAGGCAGAGGCAGGGGACCCTGCTGAAGTCCAGGCTAGTCTGGTCTATTATAGTAAGCTCCAGGCCAGATGGGACTATAAATGGAATCCTGCCTCGAACAGACCAAAATAAAAAAACAATAACATAAAGGCTACTTGGTCACCTTGTACCTCCGGCTACTCAGACTTGAATTTAAGACTAGAAGAAGACACTACAGTTTCTTTTCTATTAAATTGGTTTCCAAAAAAGAGGAAGGGAATGATTGTTTTTTTTTTTTTTTTTTTGCAAAAAGCTTTCTATTCAAAAAACTCTATCCTATTTAAAATTGAGAAACAACCACAGGAACATATATACTTTTCCCCTATTGTGTTACGAAGGGGTCTCATTTACACAGTGTCTCCAGCAGCCTTCTCTGCACCTTGCAGGGGAGACTTTCTAGTCAGAGGAACCACACAATACAGCAGGTAACGTGTCAGAAATGTTTTGACAAATGTCAAATACTTACTGATTGCACAAAGAATACTTCTGTGATTTTGGAGAAGTCTCACATATTGAGCAGCCAAGTATTTCCCCGTCATTCTACAGAGTTGCAAAATAAACCATTGGAGATCACTCTCCAATCATTTATCTTTACAAGGCTCAGTGATCGGACAACATCCCAATACACAGACTATCTCAACCCTAACCTTTCCTAAATTTGGTCTAGCAAACCACTTTTTTTTTTCCTGTTCACCAAGAATAATCAAACTGAAAAGAGCTAGTTCTTTTTTTTTCTCATTTCCATTTCAAAGTTGGCATCGTGGTCCCTGACAGTTGCAGATGGAGCCTCCAGGCGTCTGCTCATGTGAGGTGAGGTGGGCGTAAAAGCATCCCACGCTGTGGTCCGTTTCCCTGTCACCTCTTTTAAACCAGCACCTTGTCCTCACACAAGACCCTGACCCCACCAAGCACAAACCCAGACAGACTGGGAAACAGAATCTACTGGACATATTTAAAAACCAAAGAACTCTGAGGATAGAGAAAGTTGAGATGAGAGACTGACTACATGTGGCAGACTGGCTGGAGTCGTGAGCAGGAAGAGGGCTTGCCGGTCCTAGCCCGGCCATGCAAATAGTGACTTTATCCCATTTACATGAAAACCCCAGCCCTGTTAATACTGGGCGGAGTCATGCACATAAGGAACAAAGGGAGACAGACTCCCATGGGCTGGGTCAGCAAATACAGCCTCTCATTCACACACATAGCAGCCATATCTCGATGCATGTGTAGAGAAATAGGAAGGACAGTATGAAAATACTCAGGGTGACAGGAATGGCAATTAATCTGCCCAGATAATCTTCCATGATTTGTTTGACTAGATAAAATGCTTCTTTAGCTATAGATGTTATAACCAGAAATACGTCTGCTAATAACCAGATGTTGCCAATATAACTTTTCCTGTTGGATCTAGTTTGAACAGTCGATGTTAGTCAAATAAATTAACATGACAATCAAAAAATGCAGACAGAGCTCATATTGACTTAAGGCTGGAGTTGGTGTTCATTTAAATGCACTGAAAAGAGGAAGAATGTTCAGCTGAATTGGGACATAAACAGAATTAAGTTTCCGTTATTTTTTTTTTTTTTCCTTTCAATTTCTAGCTAAAAGTCACCACACCCTCGGACCTACAGGGCGCACCCAGCACTGCGAGGTTCACTTAGAATTAGTTATCAGTCAGCATCAACATGTCCCCATTTTGTAACCTCATTGTTATTTATTCTCCAAGGTTATTAATGCTGTATCTACACACAGCTTGAGAAAACAGGACCGACAAGGGCCAGGAAATCTCCCAAGATAGTTTTATATTGACCCTGTTCTTCACCTCGGTAACTCTCTTCTCCTGGTGACAGTCTGTCCTAAACAAAAACATGTAATAACATGAAAGAAAATGCAAAGCGAGGAAAGACGGTTAATATCAACGCATGTCATTTTTCACAGCTGAACCAAAACTGGAGGCTTGGCTCTTGTAAGGCAGCCTCTGAGCTTAATGCCATTGACCTTTGGGGCTCTGGTTAAGTCACAGATACTATTTTGTGACCTTTCCTTATGAATCAGGAACCTCAAATGTGTAAGTATCTCTGTGGGTTCAGATTAGAGAATACAGTAAGAGAGAGGGAGAATCAGTTTTGCTGTTTAGTTCTGAGGCAGAGTCTGACCACTCAGCCCAGGCCGGCTGTAGACTTGATCCTGCTGCTTCCTGGCCCAGCCTCCCAAGTGCTTCTTAATTCTTGGATTTTCAAGGATAGAAACAAGTTCCTAGTCACAAGTCCAGCTTTGCACGGGAGCTCAACAGCTACTGCTTGCTCTTGGGACTTGGTGGAAGTGGTGACTGAGAAAAAAAAGGGAAAAAAAGGGGCCCTCGAGAGAGCATGAGAGTTAGGAGGAGGCCAGGAAGTGGACACTGCCCCTGAGGGAAGCAACGATACTGGACTCAGGGAGGTCTATGCTACTGACCATGTGCCCCTGAAACTGCTATATCACCTGTACATCTTGAAAAGTTTAGGATAATGTTCACAGGGAGCCCCTCGCAGAGCCTGCTGGAGCATTCTACCAGAAGATCAGAGAACGCTAAGGACGGAGCTCAGTAGGAGCAAACCTGCTACGGAGGCTGGACGGTGAGGGAGTAGTCAGATGGGGGGCTGAGTACGGTAGTGACAGTACAGGGCGGAGGTCCGGAGGTAGTACAGACGGGCGGGGGTCATCGTGAGGCCTAGTACTAGTAGTCCCGGGGGGCTGGAGGTAGTAAACATGCTAGTATCACGGGGGGGCTGGGGTAGTACAGACGAGGGGCTACGTGAGGTGAAGTACAGACGGGGGGCTGGAGGTAGTACAGACAGGGCGGCCGGAGGTAGTACAGACGGGTGTGAAGCTGGAGGTAGTACAGACAGGGCGGACAACGGAGGTAGTACAGACGGGGGGCTGGAGGTAGTAAGAGCAGTACAGGGGCTGGAGGTAGTACAGACAGGGCGGCCGGAGGTAGTACAGACGGGGGAGCTGGAGGTAGTACAGACAGGGCGGCCGGAGGTAGTACAGACGGGGGGCTGGAGTAGTACAGACAGGGGGCGGAGAGTACAGAGGGGGCTGGAGGTAGTACAGACAGGGCGGCCGGAGGTAGTACAGAGGGGGAGCTGGAGGTATACAACGGGCGGCGAGGAGTCACTGGGGTAGTACAGACGGGGGCTGGAGTAGTACGGAGAGGCTGGATGGGGCTGAGGTAGTACAGACGGTGGGGGGGGGCTGGAGGTAGTACAGATGGGGGGGCTGGGGAGTACAGTGAGCGAGACGCGGAGGTAGTACAGACGGGGGAGCTGGAGGTAGTACAGACAGGGCGGCCGGAGGTAGTACAGACGGGGGAGCTGGAGGTAGTACAGACAGGGCGGCCGGAGGTAGTACAGACGGGGGGCTGGAGGTAGTACAGACAGGGGGCTGGAGGTAGTACAGACGGGGGGCTGGAGGTAGTACAGCGGGGCTGGAGGTAGTACAGACAGGGGCTGGAGGTAGTACAGAGGGGGCTGGAGGTAGTACGATGGGGGGGGCGGAGGTAGTACAGACGGGGGGGGCTGGAGGTAGTACAGACTGGGGTGTACGACGGCGGAGGTAGTAAGAGGGGGCCGGAGGTAGTACAGAGGGGGGCTGGAGGTAGTACAGACAGGGCGGCCGGAGGTAGTACAGACGGGGGAGCTGGAGGTAGTACAGACAGGGCGGCCGGAGGTAGTACAGACGGGGGGCTGGAGGTAGTACAGACAGGGCGGCCGGAGGTAGTACAGACAGGGGGCGGGGGAGCTGGAGGTAGTACAGACAGGGGGGCCGGAGGTAGTACAGACGGGGGGCTGGAGGTAGTACAGACAGGGCGGCCGGAGGTAGTACAGACGGGGGAGCTGGAGGTAGTACAGACAGGGCGGCCGGAGGTAGTACAGACGGGGGAGCTGGAGGTAGTACAGACAGGGCGGCCGGAGGTAGTACAGACGGGGGAGCTGGAGGTAGTACAGACAGGGCGGCCGGAGGTAGTACAGACGGGGGGGCGGGAGAGTAGTGTAGTACGAGGGAGCTGGAGTACGTACGACGGGGGGCGGACCCGAGGTGTACAGATGGGGGGCTGGATGGGTAGTGTAGCGAGGGGGGAGGTAGTACAGACGGGGGGGCTGGAGGTAGTACAGACGAGGGGCTGGAGGTAGTACAGAGGGGGGCTGGAGGTAGTACAGACGGGGGCGGAGGTAGTACAGACGGGGGAGCTGGAGGTAGTACAGACGGGGGGCTGGAGGTAGTACAGACGGGGGGGCTGAGGAGTACAGAGGGGGGCTGGAGGTAGTACAGGGGGGGCTGGAGGTAGTACAGACGGGGGGGCTGGGGTAGTACAGACGGGGGCGGGGTAGTACAGACGGGGGGCTGGGGTAGTACAGACAGGGCGGGGGCCGGAGGTAGTTGGTAGTACAGACGGGGGGCTGGAGGTAGTAAGAGGGGGCGGAGGTAGTACAGATGGGGGGCTGGAGGTAGTACAGACAGGGCGGCCGGAGGTAGTACAGACGGGGGAGCTGGAGGTAGTACAGACAGGGCGGCCGGAGGTAGTACAGACGGGGGGCTGGAGGTAGTACAGATGGGGGCTGGAGGAGTACAGACGGGGGGCTGGAGGTGTGGACAACAAACCGGATTTCACAGATGTGAGCGGGGAAAGCACCCTCCTCCCCAGCAGTGTCTCAAGAGGTTAAACATCCACCTGGAACCTGAAGAGCCGGGGGAATGTTCCAGCAGTACCTCAGAAGGAGGCAGAATTGCTGGGAGGAGGTTCCATGAAAAAGAAAGGCCTTCCTTCCCACAGACCAGGGAGGAGGGTCACAGGCAGCCATGGTTTTCTCTACATGGGGCCCCCATGGTGGTTTGTTCCAAGAACTGCTCGGCCAACTTAGTGTAAAGATACCTAGGTGCAGGAATTTAAATATTCATATTTTTTTTAAAAAGAGAATGTAGGTATACTTCTTTTTACCTGCATGCAATTTTCTGTTAAAATACTGAATCTCCAAATGTGCTTTGGAATTAACCTTAGTTTTATTTTCGGATTTTGTAATTTTGATTTACTGTGGATGTATATATGCATATTTTGGAATATATAAAATCAAAAGGGGAACGAAAAAAAAAAGAGAGAGAAAAAACCTATTCAAAGAACTGACCAAAACAGTTAAACCTGTGCACAGGCATGGATGGGGATTGAGTCTAAATTTGATTAAGAAATGTTATATGAACATGCACTCAATAAAATTAAAAAGTTATAAAAAAGGCTTTTATATCTGGTCCCAAATGGTCCTAGTAAATAATGATACATTTTATCTAAAAGGAAAAAAAAAGTACCTATGTGCAGGTATGTGTGTAGCATATGTATAGGGACCTGTTTCATGTAGTATTTAGATATTCAAAAGGCCCTGCAAAATAACAACTCCTTTCCCAGGGGACAGGAACAGATTCAGAGAGGGGAGGTCACCTGTGCGAGTTCACACAGCCAATGAGATATAGAGCCAGTCTTCACCAAGGTCTGCTTGATCCCAAAGCTTAGTCCATGTGGCTGAAAATTACTAAGTAAATTCCAAATAAATACAAGAATAGACAGAAGGGTTAGCTGTGTTGTAACTAATCATGTGGTTTCAACACTGTCAATTTCTGGACAATCTCCTCTTTATCTATTATCTCACACAGTAAACCTACCCGACTGCCATGAAGTGAATCCCAGACAACACGTGTCATTCATGACAACTCTATGCTCTGTGTTCCCATGTCTCCTCACTGCACAAAATGATCTCTAATCAAGTAATTCACTGGGTCCATAAACAAATTCTGTCATCAGGAACATCTCAGATGGGGCTCCCAAGCACTACACCTGCCCCTTTTGAAACACTGGTCTGGACTCTTCCGCCCACTCAAAGTCCGTCTCATGAACAATAAAATTCAGTTTTATTTTCTACGTGACCTATGGTAATGATAGAATCTGGCTTCTTGTAGGTACCAAGAGGGTAGAAAATAAACCCCAGGTCTTTAGGAACACAGTGGAAAAGAGAGAGGACAGCAGCAGCAGCTGGTCACTCCCAGTCCATTTAGAGCCTGTAGTGATTACAAACGAACGTCAAAGGGTGGTTTCTCCCCTCAGGTCTATGCAGGGTGTCGGGTACACTTTGATGAGTGATCAGAGAACCATCTTCTCAATCAGGATTATTGTCTAATACAGGCTTAAAAACCAAGGAAAATGGGGCTGGGCAAAATGGCTCAGCAGGTATAAGGCACTTGCCACCAAGCCTGGCAACCTGAGTTTGAGACCTAGAACATATTGGTAGGGGAGAACTGACTCCAGCAAAGCTGCCCTCTGACCTTGATGCAAGTGCCCCCAAACTAAACTAACTAACTAACTAACTAACTAAACTAACTATAAATAACCTCTCTCTCTCTCTCTCTCTCTCTCTCTCTCTCCCACAACACAACACAACACACACACCACACACACACAAACAAACTGTAATAAAAAAGTTTAAGAAAATTAATGGTTGGCTGATGGTGTGGCATAACCATTTAATCCCAGCACTTGAGAGGCAGGAGGATCCCTGTGAGTTCAAGGCCAGCCTGGTCTACACATAGTGAGTTCTCTGACCATCTGGGGCTATAGGAAAACCCCTGTCTCAAAAGTTACAGCTCCAGAGAGAGTGGACTTTTACCTCTCCTCAACCTGTGCCCCTTTTCTAAGCCCCTAGGGAACAACTGTGAATAGGGGCGTGGTAGAATGTAAGGGCTGCGATTGGGGTGTGGTGATGACCGGGATGAAATGAAACCACAGCAATGTCGTCTGGACACTCACTTGATCAAATTGATTGAACAAACAACCTGTTCCCCCCACTGGATGGTGGGCTGTAGGTGTTTGGGCACAAACAGCCTGCAGATAGTTTTGCATGAGAGATGCTTGTACTCATGGATTATCACTTATAGCTAACAATGAAAAACAAAAAAAAACTGATAGACAAGTTGCAGGACATTTATGGCAGAATGATGATCTGGGATGTGGTGGGGGTGGGGGGGGGAGGGAAAGGGAAATATAGCCTGAACTGAACTGGAAAAAAATGTATGAAATGCACAAAGCATCAATAAAAACTAATTAATAAAAAAAAAAGACAAAAAAAAATGACTGCAATATAACAAAAATGTAGCTACAGAGAGAGTTCCTGGGGTCTCTCGCCTTGTCTGGTGGTGTACACCTAGAACCTCAGCTTTCAGGAGGCCAAGGCAGGAGGATCAAGAATCTGCAGATAATCTGGCTACGCAAGCAATGTGGACTACAAGACTTTGTCTTAGCAATAATCTAATTAGGGTGGCAAGGTTGCTCAGTGGCTAAAGGCTTGGTAGCAGGCCTGATGACCTAGGTTTGACCCTCGGGACCCACATGGTAGTGAGCAAGAACTGTCCCCCTGAATTCCACACATGCCTATCTGTGTTCTCACAAAACAAAACGTTTTGAAAAATCTAACTAATTAATTTCAATTAAAAAAGAGTCACTAGGGTCTCAAAGAAGTGAGTCAACAAGTCAAGTCAGCAAATGAGGGAGTTGAAGCTCAGTGCCTTTTCTAGAACATGTCCTCGTTGTCATCAACCCAGGGAAAACCTGATCCCCAAACCCCTGGTCTTTAGTGATTTCCACCTTAAAAACTGGAGATTTCTGATTGGTAACATTTTATGTTGCTCCAGAAAAGTTTCAGGAAATTGGTTTTTTGAAATCCACCTTGACAACCAAATAGTGTTTTGACAAATGGAGAACATACAATATTCTGGGCAGAGGACTCGCCCCAAACAGGTTTGTGATTTATCATGACAATACACCCTGTCTGGTTTGGCTGAGGTACAGGGACAGCCACAAGACAGTTCTGGGGAAATGAAGGGAGAGAGGTGAAGGTAGTCAGGTGAGGGAGGCCTGGACGAGGCCAAGCTGTTCACTGAGTGGCTATGGAGACACACAGAGATCCATGGCCTGAAGCCCGGGGTGAAGAGAAGATTGCCATTTACTGGGGAGACTGCAGCTATGCCTGCTGCTCACGTTTGGATCACATTTATTCTAATCCCTTATTCTTATTCATGAGAATGCTTAGAATCAGAACTTAAATTAGCTCAGAGGTAGGACAGAGGGTTAAAGGGATGGCTTGTGAGGATTTGCTCAGAGTACCAGGTGGGAAGAGATGGCTCAGCAATTAAGAGCATTGGCTGCTTTTGCAGAGGACCTGGGTTCAATTCCCAGCACCCATATGGCCGCTAACAACTGTCGGTAACTCCAATTCCAGGGTATCCAATGCCTTCTTCTGAGTTCCATGGGCATTTCATGACATGGGTGTACCTACCTACATGCAGGCAATACACTCATACATATAATAAATAAAATATTTCTTAAAAAATAGAGCTTGAGATCTCTCAGTGAACACCCTTGAGCACCCTATAGAAGCTTCTAGTGTGATTCTGAGAGCTCCATTTCTGAACGAGTATCAAGACCATGGACAAAAGGACTCAGACACAGATGCCAGAGACTGGAGGAGATCCCGTCGGCTGAGCAGAGCTGCACATTTGTCAACCATCAGGCTACTTTCGACGTAACCATGAGTGACTGTTACAATCAAGGTGTCTAAACTCAGTGTACTAAGAGAGGGTGTTCAAAGGTCAGAGCCTTTGAAGGTGTACAGACCTGAACTTGAAACCCAGATTTGCTACTTATTAATGGAGTAATCCTAAGCAAGAGATTCAACTCCCTCAATTCTGGATGTCTCCTTTGCAAAAGCAGAGACTTTTAGCCACCACTCAGGTGATGGAGAGGGTTAACATGTGTGAAGTGCTTTCCCTCAGGGTGACCAGTCAGTACACAACTCACACCATTGCTTCTCTCTTCTTTGTAAAATTGGTGCCTGAACAAAAGGAAATTACTAATAACCAAACATCCTGTATGCCTCTAAGTTCAACTTCCTGTATTAGTGCTTTAGAAGAACTGCTAGGTTAAAGCAAAGTGGGTTCATTTCCTTTTTCTCTACTCAATAAGACAGGTGCCAGTGGAGAAAGAGACAAACCAGATGCATACACTTAAAAAGAAGAAGAAAAACAACTCTTACAATGCAGTCCTGAATACAAATGAGCCCCTTTTTAAGATGATCTAGGATCTCAGGAGACATATTTCTAGGGAAGATTTGCAATGACCAAGAAGCTTATATAAAAATGATGCCCATCACTATTCATAAGGGAAATGCAAACCAAAATTAGAGAGCTCTCATCCTGCATTCTCTAGGTGGCTGTGATCAGAAGGCACTGATGATGAGCTGGAGAAGTTAGCACCTCGAGGGTGCTGAGTAAAATGGAATGGGTCACGGGAAAATGTGAAGGTTTCAAAACGTTAAACATACAACACGAGGCAGCAATGTGACACAGGGGCCTACACACAAAAGGATTTAAAAATACGATTATACAAAACTTATGCCCCAGTGTTCCCAGAAGCATTATCTACAATATCTCCAAAGTGGGAGTGACTCGAGTGCCCATCAACTAGTGAACGAATAAACAAGCAAGAATCTGATAACTCTACATGGCTGATCTTTGGAAATCTAAAGCTAACTAGAAGGAACCAGGCCAAGAGCTAGAGAACGGTTTGATTCCCTTTCCACGAGGCATCTGTGAGAAGCCAAGTCTTTAGAGAAGGCACATTACTGGTTTTATGGTTGGGGTGGGGTATGGTCAATATGTTCTAATGTTATGACAGTTCTTAGCATACTTCATGGACTTTCTCTTCAATCATATAACCCAGAATTTGTAATATGCAAAGAGCAGAAAGCCCCAAAATGATTGTATTTTAACTTCCTGGCTTCAAAGTTGGGTATTTCTCATGCCCTGGAGTTTCATGGTATCAGTGCCCATAAAAATGTTTATGTGTATGAGTGTTTTGCATGTATGTATGTAAGTCCACCTGCGTCATGCAATGCCAGCAGAGGCCAGAAGAGGGCATCAGATCCCCTGGAACTAGAGTTACGGACAGTTGTTAGTGCTAGGACCTGAACCCAGGTCCTCGGCAAGAGCGCCAAATGCACCGAACTGCTGAGTCATCTCTCCAGCCCATAGGATTTTTTTTTTTTTTTGTAAAGAGAAAAAGAAAGGAAAGAACAGCCACCATAGAAGAAAACCAGACAGTGGAAATACTGCAAAGGGAACTGAAATCTTCCATACTCACCGCCACACTTCCGG
The DNA here is from genome assembly GCA_009823505.1 of Rhizomys pruinosus. Taxonomy (NCBI): domain Eukaryota; kingdom Metazoa; phylum Chordata; class Mammalia; order Rodentia; family Spalacidae; genus Rhizomys; species Rhizomys pruinosus. Next base: position 325,416 of record VZQC01013997.1, on the reverse strand, counting down.
CATCGCTCATCGTGAAGCAACCTGGAAGATCCGGTCCCGGGATGGAGCCACCTGTGGCGCGTGGGCACCTAGAAGCAGGAAGTGAGTGATTTACTGAAGGTGGAAAAAACTAAGGAAGCATCAAAGAGAACTTCTGCCTCCATCAGAGACAAGTTACTGAGGACACAAAAGCCAGCCGCCCAGAGAACACAGGCCATTTGCAATTCAAAGTGGAAGGAAACCTGACTGGAAGGAGTTAGTCCTCAAAGTCCACTGATACTTTCCAAATTTTCCTAAAGAAGAGCAGTCTGTGTTACTTGGAAGGGCAGGTGAGCAACGGAGCACTGCAGCATGGGATACAGGGCAACGCAATCTCGTCAGCCTGTGCAGAGGGCAGACAGGTCTGATCACAACTCATCTAGGTTAACAGTAGTAAAAACCTAGTGCATTTGATCAAACCTACTTTATGACATGCAAAAACAGTGTCTTTATTGCCAATTGCAAATCTTCAGAGAGGTGGAGAAATGATACCAGGAAAGTTCCACAACAAACCAGCGATAACATCAGATAGTATCTAACTCATTAAAAGACAGGCAGCAGCCCGGAGCTCCAACTTACTTGGGTCCTCCTGTCACATCCAAAGTCCCATCTTCTATCACTCGCTTTTGGTATCTTTCACACAGAGTGTGGACTGAGGTTTCCACCCAGGAGAATAATGTGGGTTCCAGCCACAGAACTGTCGGAAGATTGTCAAGATTCAAGGCATCTGTGGAACAGCTTCTGGTTCAAATTCTCTTACAGAATACATTCTTTCTCACCTGAGATTGATTGCAGCAGTTCTCAAAAAGCCAAACAAAGTCAATCCAGTTCTACCAACATTGTATCCAAAAACCCCTGGCTGCCTAGGTACATGAGGTAGAGCTATCCAGTGTTTATATCAACAATAAACAGAGGGGGCAAAGGAAGACCTCAATCCCCTGGGACCCAACTTTTCCCTCCACCCAAGACAGTGAATGAATGCTCCTGTGCTTGATGAACCCATCAAAATGCTGGCAGGAGTCTGCAGTTCTCCCTAAAAACAGAGTAACTGAGAAGTCTGCTCCATACTGTGTGTGTGGTATTTTCAACTTAAGGATCAAAGAATGCGATTCTGATAGGGTAAGGGTGGATCCTAGTTTATACTTCCAAAATTGCTGCTGGGAAGACTGCTTCAACCAAAAGAAGTATGGGTGAGGTCTGGCTCCAGAGCTCAGTTCTATGAGATAGCTTAAGGATTGGGTGGTTCTCAAAGTTGGGGTCCTTAAAGAAAATGCTGAGTCAGGCTGATTCTTCATTCAGGTCTAACTGTCACGTGGCTTGGAAACAAGCACTCACCTGGCAGAGCTGCACGCTGGAGTCTGAGTTTCAAGGGCAAAGGTGTCTGAGGGGTTCTTGCTTCACTCGTATGTGGCTTATGGCAAGTCTGCTTCTGAAGAGAAAACCCAGTGTTATTAGCTGTCCTAAAGGACAGTAGCATCCCATAGTTTCCAATAGATTTCCTTTAGATCCCACAGGAGACAGTTCCTGGTGGGAAAGAAGGAGGAGGTCAGGAAGAAACAGTCACAGCCAGGTGTGGTGGCACATGCCTCTAATTCTAGCACTTGGGAAGCAGAGGCAGATGGATCTCTGTGAGACTGAGGCCAGTCTGGTCCATATAGTGAGTTCTAGGCCAGCCGGGGCTACAGGGAGACCCTGTCTCAAAACAAAAACAAAACAAAAACAAAAATTATAAAGAAAGGAAGAAAAGAAAAATAAAGTGACATTAAGTGAAAAAGCTTTTGGATTTTGATCAAAAGCTATAGCACAGGAACAAAGCAGATTCTTATTTAAGCTAGACCTGGTGGTACAGACTATGATCTCAGCACCTGGTAATGGAGGCAGGAGCATCTCAAGTTCAAGTTTTGCCTGAGAGAGGAAACAAGTAAAGGGCCAGCCTGGACTAGTTATGAGACCCTGTCTCAAAATAAATTGTAAAAAGAACACTAGAGCTACAGCCTGGAGGTGGTACGCTTGTTGCCATGCATGAGACCCTAGAGACTCAAGCCCAGGACCACAGACAGAGCAGAAGACTCATATCACCAATCCCGCATACTTGACAGTTGGACAGAAATAAGGCTTTGAGGAATACTAGGAGGGGCAAACCCCAATAATCACATAATTCTTCATGTCACTACAATAAAAAACTTTCAACTGTCACAACATCTTAGTTCTGACCAGATAGTATAGGTAATAATTAAAGAAAAAGGGGCTGGAGAGACGGCTCAGTGGTTAAGTGCAGAGGACCCGGGTTCGATTCCGAGCACCCACATGGCGGCTGGCAATCGTGCATAACAGCAGTTCCAGGGGATTCAACACCCTCTTTTGGCCTCTGTGGGTACAGCATGACATAGGGGTACTTAGACACAAGCAGGAAAACACTGCTACACATAAAATTTAAAATTTAAGTTTAAATGTAGAAATAGATTTCTCACAGCCGTTTCTGCTTTATTATAATAGCTGATTCACAGTTGTTACCTAAAGAACTTTGAAAGGCTCACACTTACCAATGGTCCTAGAAGCTGGCATTTCTCTGTGCAGGATACACGATCAAAATGAACAAAGTGTTCATCTAAAAAGCTCTGTCGGGAGACAACAGTAGAGCAGATCGGAAGATGTAATGAGACATCATCATCAAAGGCATAAGTCACACAAAACCCGAGAGCAGACCCTCAGCCTCCAGTGGGCGATAGCCACCAGGTCATAATCTCTGCTGTGCTTTGAGGAAGGAGGGCTGCGATGGAAGCCTTTTACTCTATGCCTCCCATTACTCAAGCTAGGGATAAAATCCAAACTTCAAACACGGTACTGACGGCTTTCACATAGAAATTTTTAGGTAGAGGACAAAGATGCCTTTAGGGACCCAATTCCCAGTGATGAAAATAGTGTTTATTCAAATTTTAGGGAGAAGATGAGATGGTTTAGTGGGTAAAGGAACTTGCTGCCAAGCTTGGTAGAAAGAGAGAACTGACTTTCACTAGTTGTCCTCTGACTTCCACATCAGATCTCCACACACACCATGGGAGGAGTATGTGGAACTCTGTGAGATGGAAGCCAGCCTGGTCTACATAGCAAATTCCAGGGCAGCTGGGACTACTGTCTCAATATACAAACAAACAAGCTTGTTCAAAGATACTCCAATTTTCCATATGTGCTCACAGACTGAAGGATGCCTCATCCTATGGGACTGAAGAGCAGACGCTCGACTGACAAACGCAAAACGACTGCTGATGTGTCCTCTGTGATGTTGTCAGCCACTCACTGCTGTGAGCCTTCCCCTCCTGCTCTGCTAAACTAGCATCAAAACCTTAAATGGACTGGACAGCCTTCCTGCAGAAAGCGAGCATACCCCAGGGTTTGTGCTTGGGTGTTTGCTTTTTTGTTTTGTTTTACCTGAAATAGCAAGCCATGGAATCGTCCTTCAATGAACTGCTTTCCACGGAACTCAATGGTTGCTATGAAGAAAGAATTTACAACCAGCTCAATATGACCGTGTTCAACCCTTCCTTTCCCATAATTCCTTTCATTGTTCTATAAACTTTTTATGGCTTTACTTTCCCTGCCCCCTTCCCCCCCACCACCAAAAGAAGAGAGATTAGAGACTTCATGGAATGGACTCTCAATTTAAGATGTAGGCAGATGGAAGGGCAGGCTAGACCAGCTCAGCCCTGCCACCCTTGGGTATTTAAACCCAACCTGATAGGTGCAAGTAAAGTGTCTTCTAGAAGTGACCACAGAATTAGTCAATTTTTTTTTTTTTTTGTCTTTTTGAGACAGGGTCTTCTGTAGCCCCAGCTGGCCTGGATCTTACTATGTAGACCAGACTGGCTTTGAACTCACAGAAATGTGCCTGCCTCTGCCTCCCAAGTTCTGGAATTAAAGGTGTGTGCCACCATGCCCAGTTGAATTAGTCAATCTTACAATAGGAAAGTCAGCTAGTGAAATGGTTCAGTGGGTGAAGCGCTTACTGCAAAGATTGAAGACCTGAGTTCCATGAACTCCACAAAGTTGTCCACTGGGGATAGAGAGATGGCTCAGCTGTTCAGAGCACTGGCTGCACTTGCAGAGGTCTGGGGTTCCATTCCCAGCACCCACATGGTGGGTATCAACTGTATGTAATGCCAGTTCCAGAGGATCCAATGGATTTTTTTTCTTTTACCTCTAAGGACATGGTATGCATATGTGCATGCAGGCAAGACATTCATATACATAGAAAATAATTATTTAAAAAGTTGTCCTTTGACTTCCACCTGCATACTGTAATACTTCTACATGCATATAACACACACATATACACACACAAATGATACAATTTTTTAAAATTTTATTTATGTGTATGAAGGTACTGTCTGCATGTAGGTTTGTGCACCTGTGTCGTGCAATGCCTCAGAGGTCAGAAGATGGTGTCAGATTCCCCTGGAACTGGAGTTCTCCTGGAATTGGAGTTATAGATGGTTCTCGGCCACCATGTGGGTGCTGGGGATCGAACCCGGGTCCTCTGCAAGAGCAGTCTATGCTCTTAACTGCTAGGCCATCTCTCCAGTCCCACAATTTTTTTGGTATTTTTGAGACAGGGTCTCCCTTTAGTTCCAGCTGGCCTGGAGCTCACTCTGTAGACCAGGCTGGCCTTGAACTCACAGAGATCTGCCTGCCTCTGCCTCCCAAGTGCTGGGATGAAAGGTGTGCACCACCATGCCCAGCACAAATGATACAATTTTAAATAGGAATCAGAGACTGGGGATGTAGCTCAGTGGTAGAACACTCATCCAGCACTGACACGTGCTTTCTGTGCTTGGATTTCATCCCAGGTATAACAAACACAGAATAAAACAACCACATCATATATCATTCAGTTCAATCTTCAACACAGAACTCCTCATTAAGCCTCTGCTAGAACCCTAGAATTAAGGGCAAATGGCTCTGAGCTCACAAGAACACCGGCACCCATAGGACTGAGGTGATAGCCCTTAAACAGTGAAGTCATGTTCGGACCACCAGCGTAATGACTGACCAAACCATGCAGCCAAGTGTAGGCCACTGGGCAGTGCTCAGCTCCACAGTCACTCTCTGAAATGAGAAATGCTTGTCTTTCCGAGTGTGGAGACACACACCTGGAATCTCAGACTAGGGAGGCTCAGGCAGGAGGATCACAAGTTCTAGGCAATCCTCAGCTGCATCAGGAGGTCCTGCCTCAAAAATCAAGATAGAAGTTATCTTTCTATAATAGCTGAAATGCTAGATACCTAATGTCTAAATCTGTTTCCCAGTAACTTTTAGAGTCTTTTTAAAAACTATTTTACTTTTATTTTGTATGCATGTTAGTGCACCTGTGTTGTGCAATGCCTGTAGAGTCAGAAGAAGGTGTCAGATTCCCCTGGGACTGGAGTCACAGATGGTTGCTAGTGGGTGCTGGGAATCGAACCCAGGTCCTCTGCAAGAGCAGCCAGTGGTCTTAGCCACCCAACCATCATCTCTCCAGCTCAAATAATGGAAATGGGAGGAAAATACTAATTTAACAAATTAAATTAAATAGTACTATATTACTTAGTTGATAACTCTAATCTTTGAAATATATCAAAGAATAAGAGAATAAGCCCAGGGCTGGAGAGATGGCTCAGTGGTTAAGAGCACTAGCTCCTCTGGCAGAGGACCCAGTTTCCATTTCCAGCACCTACATGGCAGTTAACAACCATCTGTATCTCCAGTTCCAGGGAATCTGACACCCTCTTCTAGCCTCCACAGGCACAGCCCAAACATGGAATATTTAGATATATGCAGGCAAAACATCTATGCATACAGAATAAAAATAAACGAGAGGGTGGAGAGGAAGAGAGGAAGAGAGGAAGGGAGGAAGGGAGGAAGGGAGG